>LPNX010633417.1:10339-21083 GCA_001517045.1 Pseudotsuga menziesii
GGTGCTTAACTAAGACGCAATGTATAACTACATAATCTTGTGATGAAATTTTGAGAAACCAAGTTACTAATTTTTTATTCATTTTTTCTATTCATGCTTGTGCATGCATTTCATCTTGTTATGGCCATTTCCAAGGAAACTTATTCAATTAGTATCATGGGGAAATGGCCTTTGAGGGTTGGAAATTTGGGTTTCTTGTGGATGGATACATTGTATAAAGGGAGGAGTTCTATATTTTTTTATATTTTTGGTTGCATTAGGAATTTTTGAGTTCTTGAAAAGGAATTCATTGTAATTATTCACTCATATTGGTTGAGGGAGATGTGAATTTAATTAGTGACTCGCTTATTTCCAATTTGCTAAATAATACAAAATTTGGTTGTTTTAAACTATTAAAAAACCATATTTTAGGTTTAGAATTGACAAAAAATGCTATGGGTGAATGAATTACCTGATTAGATGACAATTCACCAGTGGATTTTCCTCCCCTCCAACTAAATCGGGCTCCTCCAATAGTCCACGACACCCAATTCGCTCCTGATATTCACGTTCCTGATGGTAGAATGCGCCGCGGGTTTCAGGACTGTTTATATAAATCAATTTTAATTTTACAAATCGCGTATGTGTTTTATAACTACATATCACATACGCGTTTTGTAGTTATATAACGTGTACGCGATATGTTTACCTATCCTACATGTCCCATGACATGTCAGGATCGAGTTTAACCATAGCAAGTGCGATGTATCATAAACACGTTGTATTTTTATGTAATGTGATCATGTTTTCAAAAACCAAGATTGCATCTAAAAGGTCCGTCATCTTCTTGCATTGAACCTTACTCATAAAAAATAGCTAACTTTTCACCGTCCAATTGCATAATTTGCTTCCATTAAAATTTTCCACCAACACTGGCTCCATTAAAAAAATGAAAATGACCTTATGTCTTGCATGTCTCTTTGTCAATTTGTAGGCAATGGAACGGTGCAACTCCTTTAGCAGGTACCGCAACTCCTTCACGTCCTCATATAACTGGAATATTGACAACGAGGGAAGAGTGATGGCACAATCAAATCACCTCACACATCCTCTATGACAGGAAGCGTCACGTTAGGTCACACAAACAGGGGATCGAGCACATGTAGTGTAACCAATGTGACAGCTAGGTAGTAGCTTCAAATTTGTCGTTGTAAATGTGGAGATCTCTGTAATTACTCACAAATTTGAGAGCTAAGAGCCTAGACAGGTCAAACACACATCATATTTTTGTTGTGGATAAACTAGTTACAACGGATTTGTGATCAATTGAAAAACTGCAAAAATTGATCACATCACTTCTACACAGTGGGGATGTTTAAGACGTGTTTTTAAGACGAAATTAGCATTTTGTCTTAATTTTTAGTTTAAATTGCTTTTATATATTTTAGGAATTTTTAAGATAGTATTTAAGATCATTTTTAAAGATAAAATGAAAATTTGTGTGGCATATATTTTAAATATGTTTAAGACATTTTTTTAAACGATTTTTAAGACGAAATTAGAAATTGTCTCAAACATATTTTAGAAAGGTTTAACAAGATTTCTTAAGAATATAAATTTCTATTTTATGTTTTTTTAGTAACTATTTTTTTTTATTGGAAACTGATTTTTTTGATTTTATGGAGGAAAAGACAATTGGTTATGATTTATTGTACTCATCTATATGACTCTACAACATTCCATGACATAAAGTTTCATCCTCAGGGAAATCGCAGAGAGCATTATTTCTCTAAGAAGAATGAGAAATATTCGACCGTGGGCAGGTGACGAAAATGTGCAAAGATTTTATGATTTTCTATTTTCTACTTTTATAAATCACATTACCTTCAAAAAAATTTCTCAAGATTATAATATCGATTTTGATTTTCTAAGCAACAATTACATGAATCCATACATGGTATTGGAGGCATTAAGAGAAGTATAGATCTTTAATATGAGAACGATGCATATTATGAGAGGTTAGTGATCGATGGCCATGCCCATTTGTATTCTATTCTGCGTTGTGTAAATATTGTAGTGACAACAATTTTTTCTAAATTTTTTGATCATCTAAATAAAGTTTTACAAAAATTTACCACAATCATGCATGGAGAAGTGTTGTTTGGTTGGTGCACTTTACACTAGGGACTACTCCATCACCAACATACTTCTTCTAGATCGAACTGACTCAGCTTGCATGTGCTCTAGATTTCACCTCAAGTAGGCCTAATCCCCACATAAATACTACCTCTCCCTGACGATATCAACTGGTAGAAGGACCGAGCTGAGATACTAGTGCACCATATTCGAAAAAATCCCTATCGATCCGCTCTTTCCTCGAATAAAAAATGGGGTAAATATTGCAAGGGGCGGGTTTCTATTTTGATTGATAAAGTCAACAAGCCTAGGAGATTCATATCCCTCCCAAAACCAATCCGGGTGCTCAGCATCCATTGATAGTTTGGGTGAAAACCAATCTTGACACAGGTTGCTGACTAGATAGATGGATTTGACTGTCCTCATTAAATCCCCCCCCCACTTTGATATCCTTCCAAAGGCGAAGACCGATTTGAGGAGGAGCCTCAAGTCCATACTTGGATTAGTTGGACAATATCCATCATGGTTAAGAGAACAAAGTACCCTTGCTCCACCACTAGTGAGGCGCAACCTCACTCTAGAAACCCCTAAAGATGATAATGTATTGGACGAAACCTCTGAATGATAACTTTTTATGAATATGGGCCAACGCGACTGGGTTCTTGATCTGAGCATCGAGAATCACCTTCACACAATTGTTTGATGCAAAGCTAAAGAAAACGCACATAGGAATGGAGACCTAGAAACCACCTTGCAGAGCCCGTTCGAGTTGAGTAGCGGGTTCCAATTGACTAATAAGGCTTAAAAATAATTTTCTTAAAGTCGAATAACACCAAAATTTTCTATATAGGAATTAGCGGCCACCCGTAACCCACTAACAAAAGGACCCAAACCGAAGAATGAAAAACCCTATAGAAAAATAATGAAGAATCCTATATAAAAATGCACTACAAAGAATGAAGATACATCCACCATCAGGAAATCTCAGCGGTTCGGAACCTCTTACATCTGACATGTTTACTTAACCAGAAGACGAAAGACGAAAAATAGATTCCATGTCAGAGTTTTTGTAATCAACGATATTATTGAATCCATGTTATTAAATCCTGCATAGTTACATGATTTGTCCAGGTAAGAAATTGAATTAGTGGAGAAATTGTTTTATATCGATTGGATATGGGTTAGGAGTGGAAGTATATCCTGTCATTTAGAAAAATAATAACAAAGAGGTTTAAGATATGGTTGAAATTTATGCGTAATTCTATTTATTTACAGGGAAGATGAAGAGTATAAATATTTGACTATGCCAATACAATTAGACTTTCAGGTCGTCTGGTAATTAACCCACCAAACCCAAGAGCTGAGTATCTTCTTTCTTCTTCTGTTAATATCTATACATCTCATAAGTTATTTGCAATGTATGAGAGCTCAAAGCATTTTTACTCTAAAGGTTTGATTCGAAAGTAGTGTGCAGGTAAGAAGACCGAGAGATCATCATTTGATAACTTTTGTTGATTGCATGGGCAGACCCGGGTTTACTATGATTAATCAACAACACCCAAAACTCACTGGCCCTTTCGGCAACAGACCGCGAAGCGATCTGAAGTCTCACCCGAAGTGAATCTCATGGGTTGGCCAAGACTCAAGTGTCTTGGACCAGGTTCTGCGCATCCTAGTTCTTTCCTCTTACTCCTGCGCGCTACTAGATCAACTAGCCCGGCGCCTCACACGTTCCCTTCCACTCGCAGCACTTCTACCTGTGCGATGCTTAACATTGCGCAAGTCGCATGATCTCTTCCCGCGTCACACAACTCCCACTACTCACAATATTCCCAACCTTACCGCATCTCTGCGCACCACGGGACATCCATCCTCTCCTCAACGCTAAGCCCTCAGCTCGTAGTATCGCGCATCGCAGCTCCTATGCCGATGAGATACCGCCTCTCTGCGATATCCTACCACTACGACTTTGCGCTCTTAACGTTGATTGTGCCGATGTGCGAAACTCTACTTCTCAGAAACCTATTGTGAATAACTGGTAATTAGTGACAGACGTGAAAGAGACCTTAAACAGCCTACTGCGATTCTTCAACTTATCTTTTATCCTCTTGCATTATCATGAGCGACTAATACATACATTCATCTACTGCTACTATCATTACATGCATAATAACCAGTGACAATAAGCAAATACAATCACATCCATTCAACACATAACATGCAGATTTAACGTGGTTCACCCCCGGGATGGGAGCTACATCCACCAAACTGTGCTTCTATTATATATTTTGAGGGAAGTTAGCACAGTTTGTTGCACTACAAATGCAGCGCAAGGTCTCTCCTAGATTTTTGATCTTATCCATGTATTTCCTTTTTGTCTATATCCCTTCCCTCTCTGTTATCTCTATGAATGATTACATACAGACTCAAATGACTCACAGACAACTATGTGTCTGGATCGTTACAACGTAGTCTGTCTGACTGATTCCTGAATCTACAAAACTATCAACTGACCAACTATCTATTGATTGATTGTCTAACCACCCAACCAACCCTTTACAATACAAAAATGCAAGCTTTTATAGGCAGCCCGAAGGTCGTGCCATTACAACACTGTGGGCCTGTCCCAACAGTAAACCCATACCCTTAATAGTGATAGTCGGTCCTCTCTCCCCTTGAGGTAGCCGCTTCCCGTCACACCGCATCTCTCTGCAGTCTTCCATGCTTCGCGGCACTGACCATGGGTACTATGCACCGCTTCTCTTTCTGTCCTTCGCCTTCAATGCTTGAGCCTCGTTGCTCCTTCTTCTTTATGAGGGTCGCTGAGCCCTCCTGTCTTCCGCCGCTGCCTTCAATGCAGTGGTTGAGCTTTCTTCTCTCGGCCGCTCTGGTACCGTTTCCTTCTTGACTCTTCCATCCCAAAAGTCATAGTTTCCAGCTCTGCTCTCCAGCTGGAAACGTGCTACGGCGTCGTAGCTCCGCCCTGTCCTTTTTCCGCTAAACTTCTCTCTTTCCGCCAAAACTAGCAGCTTCTTCTGTAGCTGCGGGATCCTGCTCCAACAGTCCCCTAACACTTACTTGTGGCTCGCCCCGAGCCACTACCAGCAGGTGTCTCCTGTTGTAGCTTCTCCTTCGCCTCCTGCGAAGTCTTCTGCAACTTATCCCGAAGTTCTGCAACTTCATTCTTCATCACCTCGGCACGCTCTTGTGCCGAATCAAGTAAGGTTTGATTGATATGGGAGTCCTCTGTTTGATCAGCTTGCTCACGGGCGATAGTGAAATCCTTCACCTTTTGCTCCACTGCGTCAACTAATTCGGTGATTTGCTCCTGGAAGGGTTGAAGCAGGTCGGTGATGTGCAGCTCCTTTGTTCTCAACTGCTGGGCTTCCTGCTGTAATTGGTTCATCTCCTTTGTCTTTTTCATCCTCTGAAGAGCTGCTAAGCTCTTCATCTCTTCTTTCATTGCCATCGTGGTGTTCTCTATCGCCTGGATGTTCCGCTGGATGTCCACTCGCTGAGGTGGCTCATCTAGCTCGGACCATGCGCTCATCGCATCAGTCAGTACTGATGTTGCTTCGTTGATGCGGGACTGCATCTACGCAGCGGTGAGTCTAAAAGATTCGATTCTCGCTCTCTGTTCTGCCTGGGAGGTATCCCGTGCGTGAGCCTCCAGCTCAGCGATATGCGCATCGTGATCTGCCTTCATCTTAGCCACTTCTTCGTCCATTTTAACAATGGTATCCTCCAGAGCCTTTGCTCTGTCGGCTACTTTCCTTAGCTTCTGGGAAGTATCTTCCGCGAACTCAATGTTACAGCTGGGTAATTCTAAAGCAATGTTCTGCAGCAGCTGAGAGAGTGCCTGATCCCTTTCCTGATATGCTTCTAGCTCACCAACCTTCTTCTGATAGCTGGTAGCTAGTGCTGCATTCTTTTGCTTGAGCTGCATATTCTGCTTATAAGTCGCGAGCTCTCGGGTCCGGAGTTCTGCGCTTAACTGCTGTTCAATCATCTGCAACTGCTCAGTATGGAATTCCACTAGGTTGACCTCAATGGGCTGGTCAAACTGCACTGGTGGGTCCTTCATCGTCGCAGGGAATCTGATACTCCCTGGTGGAATCAACACAATATTGAGTCGATCTTTTGCTAGACTTTCCTCGCGGGATGTCGACGGTGTCGATGCTTCTGCGGCGGTTGCCTTAGCCGCTGGGATGTGCACCACGAGAGTCTTCTCAGTAAGTGTTTTTAGGTCTTGCTGTTGCTTTTCGACTGCGCTCTGTATTTTCTGTTGTTGTTCCTTCATCGCATCCAATGTGTCCTTTAGTTCATCAGATGTCCTTGTTGCAATGAGTTCGAAATCCTCATCTGTTAATGTGGCCTGGGAAGGTGGCTTTGTGGCCTTGTGTTTTTTCTTCTTCTTTGTAGTGGCCACCTCTGTTTGCCCTCCTGTTGGTTTTTTCCTTTTTACTCCTGGTAACGGTGCTTCTGCCGTTCCTGCTGCTGGGGTGTCCATTTTGTCTTTGCCTTTTTCACTTGACCTTGTCTCCGCCGAACCTGGTGGCAGTGGTGTGGTGTCTTCATACTCTCGCTGCCATTGGCTATCAAATCCTCTGATGACATTCTCAACATCCTGTGCTATCATCCTGAACCAGCCAGGAGCCCAATCATCCTTGATTGTCCTTTTCGGCCGCAGATAGATTCTATGGCTATCTGCCATGAAATTGAGCCTGCTATCATACAGGTCGACGGTCTCTGTGCTGAGCCGTGGTAATTCCGCGATAGTTGTCTTCAGCAGGGCGTAATATTCGTGGAATACCATCGAATTGACGTGTTTCCTTGCTGGGCTGTTGGTGTCCCATAAGCTAGCATAGCGGAAACCCCTGGGCACCCCTCCTGGAATCTGCGGAAACTGTGTATTGGGGGGCTCCTTCCAGCCCACGAATGCACATAGGATAAGTAGCCAAGAAAAGTGGAAAGGGTGGCTTGCCTGATCTTGGGCTGCCAAACAATCTTCCTGGAGCATATTTAATAGAAACAAGGACCAGTTAAACTGTTCTCCCTTCGTGACTTGTACCGCCAGGCTAATCATAGATTCTGTAACTTCCTTCGGTCGGACCTTGGTTAGCAATCTTCCCGCCAGCAGGCTGGCTGTAAATCTGAGTGTCTCGTTCTCGATACTGGTGATATCATAAGCCCTGCCTCCTCTCTGTAACTTGTATTTCTTTACTAAGGCCGGTGGTAACTTCGAGTCCTTGGTCTTCCCTGATATCTGTAAGTCGGGGAGCTTACCAGTTTTCGACAGCCCGGTGATGCAGTGGATCAAGTCGATGTTAAGGTCGACCTGACGGCCTAGCCAGAGATAGCCCCCGTGTAGACATGAGAGTAGGACACGTATCACGGCATTGACCTCTGCACTACGTCCAAAATGGGGTAACCTCAACAGGTTGAGCAGACCGGTGGGCTCGAGAATCTGGACATGTGGCATGGGAACCAATTCCTCTTTTGCTGTTCTCGGGTTCTTCTCATACCTAAGATACTGGTCTGATTTGAAGTGGGGGTATGTCTTACCATCTGCTAGGTTGTAATCTACGAATTTAACAGTAGCAGCATACCCCACAAGATCGCCATTTTCCTTAACTCGAGAGTCTATTGGTGGGATAGGTACAACAAGCTTACCGGTCTTGGAGAGTTTGACCTCTGGGGCACCTTCGACTCGAGGGAAGAGGTAGTCTGCTCCATTCACTATGTCTTCATCCTGCTCCAAATTGAATTCCTCTGGGAGCTGAGACTGACTCCTTGTCTGTGGTGGTGGTCTGGTCTGTGAAGAACCCGCTTGAACATTCCTAACTGGTGTTGACATGGGAGCTGCCAGGCCAGTACGCTTGAATCTTTTCAGCAGCGCGTCCAGTGGTTCGTCCTCGGCCAGGAACCAGTCGGTGTGAGGCGGCGGGTATGCAATGGCTGCAATTTCTGGAAAACTCTTTAGCTTATAATGGGATGGGCTCTGTACGAGGAAGACTGAGTTTGCACACTGCAATGTTTGGCTCTGTGAAAATGTAGTCCTTCCGATGAATAATGTCTGCTTTGTATGTCATGGACGATAGTCCTGGACGCAACGGTTATCTAGACTGAGCTCGTTGGTCATATTAATTGCATGGACAAGACCACACCGGTTACCCGATCCTTAATAAATGCAAAAATCCGATCAAATTTCCCTCGAAGTATGTGTACCGGCGCCAGTCTCGTCGAAGATTTTGTCAAATCTAGAAACTTAATGAGGCCTGCCGCCAAATCTACGGTAATGGATACTGGTCATTTCCTCCTTAACTTCCTGTCAGACCGTGACGGGACGGTCCACTTTTAGTTGCCAAACTGGATACGTGGCATCGTGACACGTCACATTGCTGCGATGTAACCTTCTTGTCACCTGCGCCAAAATTTTTATTTATTTATTTATTTTTTTGAATTGCACTGGTGCGATTCCTCCTGACTAGGCTGTCTGCCGGTGTAGACTAGTTCCTGGTGCGATGCCTCCTTTCAACTACACTGGGCATCTGCACTTTTGTACACTGTTCATGCTAGGATGGAGAGGGGGGGAGGTTGTCACTGTAGAGCTTAAGCCTACTGCCATTAATCCATGTGGGAAGAAGCTCCCCGTTCAACTGACTGAGTTGAACAGCACCTCCTTCTGTGACTTGCTGTATCTGATGTGGCCCCAGCCAATGTGTTTTGAGCTTCCCTGGAAACTTCAGAAATTTGCTGTCATATAGGAGCACTAGGTCTCCGATCTGGAAATTCTTATTCTTAATGTGTCTATCATGCCAGGCTTTTTCTCGTGCTTTCTGCACTGTCTGCTAGAATCCGGCGATAAACCTGTCTTCTTCCAAGGTAAGTAGCTGTGCTAACCGTTCCTTGACCGTGGCTATATCAGTCATCCCGGTAATCTGAGCGACTCTTAAGCTAGGAAGAATATACTCCATAGGCATAATAGCCTCCTGTCCATATACCAAGCTGAAAGGTGTGTGTCCCGTAAGTTTCTTGCATGTGGTCCTGTATGCCCACAACACAGCGTTAACTCTGAGATCCCAGTCATTCCTTTGGTTATTGCAGATCTTCGTAAGAGCATTTTCTAAGATCTTATTGAAGGCCTCGACCGTACCATTATCTTGTGGGTGGTAGGGAGTGCTCTTATAGTGCTGAATCTGGAATTCTTCTGTCAACGCCTCAATAGTGCTGTTCAAGAAGTGTGTGCCTTGATCACTCATCAAAATTACTGGGCATCCAAACCTGCTGATGATGTTTTCAAAAAGGAACTGTGCAGCTGTAGAGGCATCGCAATTTCTTACTGCCTTGGCCTCTGCCCATCTGGTAAGGTACTATGTTCCAGTGATGATGTATCTCGCACCTGTGCGCTTTCCGGGTGGGTTGATTGGTCCCACAAAATCGATAGCCCATTTGTCGAATGCGCGCAGTGTGACCTGCGGTCGCAGCGGCATTTCATCGCGGCACGAGGGTTTTCCTACCCTTTGGCAGATATCGCAGCATCTGTAGAAGTCCTTTGTGTCTTTATGCAATGTAGGCCACCACAAGCCTGCGTCTAGAATTTTCTGCGCAGTCGGTTTTCCTGCGTAATGTCCTCCTGCGGTTCCTGAATGAGCCTCTTTGATAATAGTGTCTTTCTCATGTGGCATCACACATCTGCGCAGAACTTCATCCGGGCCTAACTTGTATAGACATCCTGCAATGAGGGTGAAGTCTGCTGCCTTAACAACCAACTGCTTCTTTTGCTGTTTAGTAAAGTCGTCAGGTGCTACTCCTGTGGTGAGGAAGTGCATAATGTCGGCATAGTACTCGTCTGCAATCTGTATGGAAAACAACGGCGCATCTGGCAGATTGTCTTCTAGGTTACTGGGCTCTTCTCCTGAGTCTAGTCATGACAGATGATCGGGTCCTGCGTTTAGTCTACCTGGTTTCACAATGATTTCAAAGTCATATTCCTGGAAGAGGAGTAACCATCTACAGATTCTCCCCCCTAACACTGGTTTATTGACTAGGTACTTTAATGTGGAATGATCAGTAAACATTTTAAACGAGGAACCCAATAGATAGTGCCTGAACTTCTGCAGCGCATATACCATAGCTAGACCCTCCCTTTCTGTTGTGGTGTAGTTCTTTTCTGCTGTGGATAACTTTCTGCTGGAATATGCGATGGGATGGTCAAGATCCCCTTCTCCTGGCTGGGTTAAGACGACTCCTAATGCGACGCCAGATGCATCCACGTGTACATGGAAAGGCTTAGTCCAATCCAGAAATACTAGGATGGGTGCTGTAACCATCTTCTCTTTAAGTATGTCTAGGCTCTTCTGGCATTCCTCGTTCCATAGGAATTTTACATCCTTTTTTAGCAGTTTCTCCATCGGCGCTGTAATATTTGCGTAGCCCTTGATGAACTTTATGTAGTACCCGGTATGACCAAGTACTGTCCTCAGTTGCTTGACTGAATTAGGTGTTGGGAGGTTTACAATGTTAGCGATCTTGGCGGGGTCTACCATCAAGCCTTGTCTGCAGACAATGTGACCCAACAAGATACCAAATGGTGCACAGAATATACATTTTTTTAAGTTTAGAGAGA
>LPNX010633441.1:0-15860 GCA_001517045.1 Pseudotsuga menziesii
ATATTTTTTAATTCATTCATAAATTTATTAATAATATTAATGTGTCTATTATATTCATAAGTATATATTTAGCAAATTTTATTAAAAAAATTACTATTATTGTAATACATTTTTATCAATGTATACTAAAACATGAATATTATTAATATGGCTGTTGCTAATTATCAAGTGAAATATAAATAATGGATAAAAATAATATATTAATAAATGTTATTTATTAATATATTGAGTAATTACAATATTTGTTTTAACAAAAACCAAGCAAAATATATTAAGAAAAAAAGGTTGTTCCTAGTCATTCATTACAAAACTAGAGAAACCTGAGATCCATGAAGGTCTGAAAAGAGAAGAAGGAAAAAATGGCTATGTCTAAAACAATTTCCTGAAATTCCTAGTATGTTTCTTAGTAGTAACCATAACATGGGAAGGATAGATTTTAACAAATTGTTGGTTTAGCAGGATACAAAAAAACATTCAAAGGTTGACTATAAATGAAAACTCTACATCTTCTTGCCTCTAGGACCAAGAGTTGGCTGCGTGAAAGAGAATTCTTCCTTGGGAAGAGCACCTTCTTCTGGAGAATCATGACAATGACTGCACAGGGACATTTTGGACATTTTCAACACTGCATCCTATTCCATTGTTCCCATAAGCTCCTTCAAGTCATGTTCATGGTCAACAATTATGGAATCATGGCAGCTGATTTGGTTGGTGATGTATCGTATATGCGAAGCCATCTCCCTATTCTCCTTCACACCTACTCCAACAACCTAGAAAACCCTACACAGATGCAACTTTATGTCTTCCAAACCAAACTTTAAACTGGAGGAATCAGCGTCCTTGTCCTCCTTCAACATTGTTCCAATAGAACCAACTTCAGTCCAATGCGAGAGACCTTCAAACAAACCTTGCAGATGTAGAATATCAGCTTCTTCTTGGTCCTCACGCGAGATTGCATATAGTGAATGGAAAATATAGATATTATCACAATAAAACTCTTCCATGTCTCTTGTGCAAACAGGATCGTCAAGACCCTAGAGTATAGCTCAAATAAAATCCCCTTTAATGCTTGTCAGAGAGAGGCACTGGCACTTGGAAGAAGGAGAGCCATGTGTCTCAAAGGGAGGTGGGGCTTTAACTAGAAGTTTTGACCACGAGGAAAACCTAAGGTCCATTGGAGGATGGTTAAGGAACAAATTTAAAATCCCTTGCTTGATTAGCATAAACAATTTTAGCTTGGGTGCTTCGAGCGCTTTGGTTGGATAGCTTGTCAGCTAGGCCATTGTTCTCCCAGAGTATATGAAAGTAGAAAACTTGAGATGGAGAATCGAGGAGGAGAATTCTATCATTAATTATTTGACAACTAACAAATCCCTTTTTATAGTCATTTTTCATCTTCTGGATAAACTGACTTGAGTCGTCGAAGACCATTCTCTTTGAAATGGTTTTCCCAGCTATTAGTTCCAACTCGTGGAAGAGTGATAACCATTTTGCTTCATTGTTTGTTTGGATTTCGAGGCCCCGCACCTTCCTCCCCTGAGTAATTACAATATTTTAAATATAGAAAGCATTCACAATATTTTAATATTTAAGAACAAATCATAGTAAAAAATGCATATGCTTCTTGTTGAAACTTGAGAGCATGAAGAATATAAGGTATCTAACATAGAAGGATTTGTCGTGTGGTTGGTATGGAATAAAAGATCCCAGCGCAAAAGGAATCAAATACATAGCTTGTTACATAAAGAAGAGATTTTTTCCTCATACTATGCTTTACAAGAAAGATCCTTTCAATCAATACCTGTGGATGGATATTTTAGATATCAATGTAAAGATGAGTTATATAGCAATACCTTATTTTACACCTATTAATTATACCTTTTATAATAAGCATAATCTAAATAAAAAATTTCCCTTACAATGTCTTAGAACAAGACATATATATCCTGAAAGATAAGGGAATATCCTCTTGCTAAGAGACTTCAATGCTAGAACATCAACTAATCAAGGTATTATCTTAAACAATGGTTCCATCCCTAACCTGTGAGCACCCACATTCCACTGAGAGGGGGCGGGGTGAATCTGTGGACTCAAGAAAATCTTTCCAAATTAACAACTTTGTAAAAGAGTTAACTATACCTTTTGACTTTTGGTAATTACTTATTTCAGAAGTTTACTAAGATCTTTCTATCATGTTCAGTCATATACACTTGTAAACATCAAGATTCTCATAAAAATTAAAACTTATATTTATATCGGAAATTTTACAAGAAATGTATGGAAGTGGTTCAACACCTCGAGAGGATTACAACCTATAGTTTATCAGCTTCAGTTGAAAGGGTGCTACAACACCCTAGGAAAGAAACAACTTGCCAAAGGACAAATATGTCCTTCCCTTGCTCCACCCAACCACCCTCAGAATAAAATATTACTTAACTGCTAGTTGCAATTTTCTCAAACAGTCCTCAAACTTTCATACCTTGAATTCACTTGATCTAACCTAGAACAAGATTCAAGTACTTCACAAATTAATTATACTTCAAGTACTTCACAATTAGAGCTTGGATTGTCTTCTGCTAGAATTGATCAACTTCATATTATGGCAAACTTTCAGAACTTTGAATTCATATCATTGATTAGACCTTAGTCAACCCTTAATTGTGGTGATATTCAAATCAACTAGACCCTGATTAACTTCTTATGATGTTGATCGGACTTGTGATCAACTTAGACTGCTCACAAGTTCCAACTGTGGCTGCTAAATGGAACTATGATAAAAACTTGAACGAAAAAGGTTCACCAACTGGGACTCCTTCACAGTCACCTTCAGACCCATTCTTTACTTCAGCAAAAGGAAAAACATAAAACTTGGATCTACTCAACTCTCTAGACTGTTCCTCGGCTACTGTTGTTGCTCGACCTCTTCAGACTACTCCTCAACCCCTTCAGGCTGCTCCTCAGCCCCTTCAAGATGCTCCTCGCCCCCCCTTACTCCTCTGCCACATAGAAACTTTACACTACTCACTTGCTCATACAAAATAAGGTGCAATTGACTTAAATTTATACAAATCATTGTTAAATTTTATTTTGGAGCTGACCTACCCTCCTTTTTTTCCTTTTTAAAAATCATTTCATTTGGAGCTGACTTGTCATTGTTTTGATGCTCATAAAGGGGTGGGGGGGGGGGGGTCTATAGAGTATTCTTATAATTTATGGGTAATGCAACCCATCAAGGATGGGTTGTCAATCCCATTCTTGTAACCATAGAAACTATCGTTGACTACCTTAGTAACCTCTTTAAAAGGGGATACAACAACATTACTTAGCATATGATAGGATGCCTGGTAACTCCAATGGAATGGGGGGGTGCTTAATGACATGGAATCTAGCCACGTTGGATGGATCTCAGAGGCTTAGTTTACATCAATGCCAACACAAATGCCAACAATCGCTCCCTTTGGCATTGATGGAAACATTAAGTAAAACATGCTCCCACTCACAAGAAGCTCTCCCTATCATATTGATCTAATTATTCTTGTTTTACTTGATCTAATTCTCCCCCTTTGACATCAATGAAAAGGTTGCTACTGATCCCATTTTTAAAAGCACTGATACTATATGTTGGTTGCTACTTGATAAGCCTTCAATTTAAGCTTCAATATATAATTTTTCCTGAGCACAAAACATCATCATTGGTGCTGCCACCGTCTTCAAGTTTAGTCATAACTGATTTCTTCAGTAGGAGTTGTATTCAACCTCTTCATATCGTAATTCATGAGTTCCTTTCACACAACATCTAAACTTATGGTAACCTGACTGTCTTTTAATTCATGAGTACTACTTAATATGAACTTTTTATTATCTTAGGATGATTGTCTTAATCTTGATATGATCCAAATATCTGATTTTACTCTCCTTCTGACTTCAACTTTTCTTTAACTTCAAATGAGTAACCTTGTCTTCCTCCCCCTTTTTGGCTGTTGATTCAAGTCCTTAACCTACTATATGTGGTTGCCTTGGGTGCTTAGACTTTATAGCACCCTCCTTAAACCATGTGAAAAGACATTCAATATTGAAGGGATATAACTCCCAGCTTCTGCCTTAGATAATCAAAGGCATCTTTGGGCTGAGGTTTGGTAAAGATGTCAACTACTTGTTCCTTTGTATTCACATATTCCAATTTCACCTGTTTTTCATTAACTTGTTCTTGAAGAAAATGATACTTGATAGGTATATGCTTGGTCTTAGAGTGCAAAACCAGATTCTTAGATATATTGATGGAACTCGTATTGTCACAGTATATTGGTATAGGCTAATTGTATTCGACTTGAACTTATTTTAAATATTGCTTCATCCACAAAACCTGAGTGCAACACTCAGATGTTGCTATATATTCAGCCTCAGTAGTAGACAAGGAAATGGATTTCTACTTTCTGCTTGACCATGCTACTAGGCATTATCCTAAGAAGAATGCATTCCCACTAGTAATTTTCATGTCATCTAAATTTCCTACCCAATCTGCATTGGTATAAGCTATAAGGTTAAACTTCTGATTTTTTGGATACCAGAGTCCAAACTCAACTGTACCTTTGAGATATCTGAATATTCTCTTGGCAGCCAGTACATGTGAAGTTTTTGGGAAAAACTGGAATCTGGCTACCATACCAACAGCTTGCATAATGTCAGGTCTTAAAGCAGTTAAATATAATAGGATTCCTATCATAGACCGATAGTGTGAAACATCAACTAATGGTGCATCATCATCTTTACTTATCTTGCCACTAGTTGTCATAGGTGTAATTACAAGGGCACACTCATCCATTCCAAAAAAAATAGCATTTCTTGTAGATACTTGGACTGAGATATAAAAATCCCCTTATATGTTTGAGAGATATGAAGTCCAAGGAAGAAGGACAGTTCTCCAATCATGGACATTTCAAATTCTTGTGCCATGAACTTAGCAAAATCATGACTCAATTTATCATTATTTCAACCAAATATAAGATCATCAACATAGACCACAGTAATCAGAAGTTCATCTTTCTCTAGTTTGAAATAAATATTACTATTTGCATTGCTTCTTTTGAAACCCTGTTGAATAAGATAGTTGTCCAACCGAGCATACCAAGCTCTCAGAGCTTGCTTAAGCCCATAAAGGTCCTTCTTCAACTTCCAAACATAATATTCTTTTCCAGGATGTTTGAAACCCTCAAGTTGTTTAGCGTAGACTTATTCATTTAGTTCACCGTTCAAAAAGGAATATTTTACATCCAGTTGATATACCTTCGAATTTTTAAAATAGGAGTATGAAAGGAATATTCTGATAGCTTCCATGCGAGCAACTAGGGAAAATGTTTCATCAAATTCCACTCCTTCAATATGAGCATAACATTTGCATACAAGTCTAGCTTTAATCTTGACTATCTTTCCTTCTTCATTCATCTTGTTTTTGAACACCCACTTGGTGCCAATTATATTTTTGTCTTTTGGTCTAGGAATCAGCTCCCAAGTTCCACTTTTCTTAATTTGACGAAGTTCATCACTCATTTCCTTTCCCCATGATTCATATTTATTTGCTTCGGTGAAGGTTGTGGGATCAATGGTTGATAGCAGGGAAATATATCTTCTTCTTGGTGTTTTTCTGAGTTGAATTCCATCTTGAATATCTCCTATGATGAGATCATCAGGATGATTTCTCTTAACTGACTTGAATGAAGGTTTATTAGATCTTGATCTTCTGCTAGTTGTTGTGGATACAAGTTCTTCTTCATCTTATTTCTTTTCTTGTTCTTCATTCTGATTTTCTGCTTCATCCTTCATTGATTCTGCTTCTTGATTGATTGTATCTTCTACTTCAATTTCAGTTAGTTCTTCATTGTATTTCATGTTATATTTAGGTAGTTCCTCATCTACTTTAACATCTATTCTTTCAACAATCCTCCTCAGCCTCTTTTTATAGCATTTGTATGCTTTTTCACTTGTAGAGTACCCAAGAAATATTCCTTCGTCGGATCTGGAGTTAAATTTTCCAAGGTTATCATCATTGATCTTGATGTAACACTTGCTTCCAAATACTTTAAAATATCCAACTGAAGCAGGTCTACCTTTCCACAGCTCATATCGTGTTTTATCACTATTGAATTTCAGTTAGGATCATTTTATAATGTATATTGTTGTTGATATTACTTCCCTCTAGAAGGTATCTGCAATGTTGGCCTCAAGAAGCATAGTTCTGGTTATTTCTTGGATAGTCTTATTCTTCCTTTCTTAGACTCCATTTTGTTGTGGAGTTTTTGTTGTAAAGAATTTCCTTTGGATACCATGACTTTCACAAAAATGATTGAACTCATTGGATGTGAATTCTCCTACGCTATCAGATCCTAAGCACTTGATCTTGTGACCACTTTCATTTTCTACCAAGGTTTTGAAGATTTTGAATATGTCAAATGCTTCTGATCTATGAGCAGCATGAAGTATCTTTCTCCTTGCAAGGATTGGGTTCGAACGGGTCCACATAGATCTGTATGAATCAGTTCCAAATGTTTTTATGTTGAGGGTTGTTCCTTCCTTTTGAAACTTGCCCTAACTTGTTTTCCATGTTGACGGGAGTCACATAAAATTGGTGTTGGCTTGGATAACTAGGGTAAACCTCTAACTTACTTTGTTCTGTTGATTTTAACTAGATTGTCAAAGTTTAGATGTCCCAATATTTTGTGCAATAACCAATTCTCATCAGTGCGACCAACAAAACGATTTTTCTCCCCGGATATCTTCTAAAATGTAAACATTTTCGGGAGTTTTGGTTCCTCTTCCAATGATTCTTTTTTATCCATTCATTTGAATCTCACGGCCATGAGCATAAAATACAATATTGTAGTCAGAATCACATATCTTTCCTACACTCAGTAGATCATGTTTTAATCCCTACACATATAACACATTTTGTGCCTTTGCTCTTCCTTTTAAAGCAACAGACCCTTTGTCGATTATTCTAGTTGTGCCATCATCACCAAATGACACATCTCAACTTTTTCCTTTGGTAAAAGAGATAAATTTCCTTTTGTCACCAATCATATGCCTGGTGCAACCGCTGTCAATATACCATTGATCTTCATCCTTTTGAGCATAAAGGGCTATCCCACAAATGTCATGAGCCCTTTATTCATATTCATAAGAACTTTTCTTCAATTGACAGTCTTGTGTTGAATGTCCAAAATTATTACATGTTGTGCACTCATCTTCATAATTGTTAAGTACCGAGAATGGGTTTTTATCTAAAGGATCATACCTGTTGTGACTCCTGATTTGATTCAAATTTGTATTTGTTTTCCTAGCAATATTTCTCCTTATTGGTGCCTTATAAGAAGTGGCCATGTGACCAAAATTATTACAGGTATAGTAGTTCCCATAGAACAAACTTGGATATTTCTTTCCTCTAGTATAGTTCTGATTGTTTGTAAAATAAGTTGGATACCTCTTTCCTCTAGAATAATTCTGATTGTTTGACTTTGCAGTGATTGGTCTCCAAATATTATTTGGGATAGTTTGGTACCTTCTAGTTTCATCATTATTTTGTACCATATCGTCATAACTCTTTGAGGTGTTTATCTCCATGTTTTTTAGGCTGCTAATCTCCTTGATCAGTTCTTCACTTTCTTTTTCCCTGCCTATGAGAAGTTTAGAGGCTTCTTCCAATGTTTTCCTGATCTTTCTCAACTCTATCATTTGTTTGACCAACTTGTCTCTCATGTTTCGAACTTCTTGGTCTTTAGAGCATTCATTCTTTGATTCTTCAAAACCAATCCCACTTCTATCTCCAAAGTCTCTTTGTTGTTGGATCAGATTGTTCAAGTCGACTGAGTTTTTTTCAAACTTTCTAGTGAGCATGTCTAACTTCTTCAGTTGTTCTTGTAGATCATTGATTTCATTTTCCTTCTTCATTAGGTCCTCTTTCATGTCCTTGGTTAACTATCTTTTGGTTGTGACATATTCTCTTGTATGCTTCTTGTTAATATCCCTCAAGTTTTCTATTTCTTCTAGGGCTGCTACTAATTTGGCCTCAAGATCAACAACAGTTGTTTCTTCATTTGATTCTTCATGGTGATGTTGATTTTCCATTGCAAGAAACAAAATTTCATTTTTGTCAAGGTCCGAGTTTTCCTCATCTTCATCAAATTCTGATACTTCATCATCAGCCTTAGAATATAGATTTTGCTTCTTCATCATTCTACCTTTGACCTGATACTTATTTTGATTATTCATACCTTTTTCTCCTTTGTGTGGGCACTTGGCAGCAAAGTGTCCTATTTTTACATAGTTGAAGGACTTCAGAGGGAGCTTACCCTTATATCTATCAGTTCCTCTAGGCAGTTTGTTGACAAAGTTTGACATCTCCTCATCTGAGACATCTTCAAGATCACCAGATAACTAACTCTTCATGTCCTATTGATTCTTTGTTGCAACTTTAAAGGTTGCTTCTTTAGGCTTAGAGTCTTCAATCCTCATTTATAGGTCGTGAGTAACCCATGCAACTCATCCAATTTGAGGTGGTCCAAGGTATCTTTTTCTTCAACTACAAAAACTTTGGGATTGACTCTGGAAGGTAGATATCTTAGTATCTTTTGAACTACCAATGTTTCTTTGATTTCTTCTCTAAGCCCTCTCATAGTGTTTACCACTTCTTCAACCCTTTGAAGATATGCAGCAATGTTCTCTTCTTCCATCATCTTTAGTCCTTCAAACTGAGACCTGCAAGTCGACAATTTTTCCTTTTGGACCTTTGAATCACCTGTGTATACATTGTTCATCTTGTCTCATACTTCCTTGGCGGTGTCATAATTCATGACTTTGACAAACTCTAAGTTTTCCAATCCTCCTAAAATTGCATTCAAGGCTGTCACATTTTTTTCACAAGCCTTCTTTTCTTCGTCAGCTGTTGATGATTCTTAGGCATCACACACCCATTAATATACTGGTCCATACATCAAAACATAGAGACATCAAATAGGCCTTCATTCTTTTGCTCCAAAAGGTATAGTTTGTTCCATCAAAATTAGGAATTTCCCTAAACTCCATGGTTTGACAAGGATGTGCTCTTCAAGAATTACCTTCAAGATGATCTAGCTACAATGAAGGTATTGGCTCTGATACCAATTGTGAGCACCCACAGTCCATTGAGAAGGGGGGTGAATTTGTGGACTCAAGAAAATCTTTCCAAATTAACAATTTTGTAAAAGAGTCAACTATACCTTTTGACTTTTGGTAATTACTTCTTTCAGCAGTTTACTAAGATATGTCTATCATGTTCAGTCATATACACTTGTAAACATCAAGATTCTCATAAAAAATAAAACTTATGTTTATATCAAAAAGTTTACGAGAAATGTATGGAGGTGCTTCAACACCTCGAGAGGCTTACAACCTATGGTTTATCAGCTTCAACTAAAATGGTGCTACAACACCCTAGGCATGCTAAAACTTGCCAAAGAACAAATATGTCCTTCCCTTGCTCCACCCAACCACCCTCAGAATAAAATAGTACTTAACTGCTAGTTGCAATTTTCTCAAACAGTCCTCATGAGACTGCTATACCTTGAATTCACTTGATCTAACCTGGAACAAGATTCAAGTGCTTCACAACTTGATTAGAATTCAAGTACTTCACAATTAGAGCTTGGATTGTCTTCTGCTAGAATTGATCAACTTCGGATTATGGCAAACTTTCAGAACTTTGAATTCATATCACTGATTAGACCTTAGTTAACCCTTAGCTGTGATGATCTTCAAATCAACTGGATGCTAATTCACTTATTTTGATGCTGATCAGACTTGTGATCAACTCGGACTGCTCACAAGTTAGGACTGTGGATGCTAAATGGAACTCTGATAAAAACCTAAATGAAAAAGGTTCACTAACTGGGACTCCTTCACAATCACCTTCAGACCTATTCTTTACTTCAGCAAAATGAAAAATAGAAAACTTGGATCTAGTCATCTCTCTAGACTGTTCCTCGGCTACTATTGTTGCTTGACCTCTTGAGACTGTTCCTCGGCTACTATTGTTGCTCGACCTCTTGAGACTGTTCCTCGACCCCTTTAGGATGCTCCTCAACCACCCTTACTCCTCTGCCACAGAGAAACTTCGAACTACGCACTTGCTCATACAAAATAGGGCGCGATTGACTTAAATTTATACAGATCATTGTTAAATTTGATTTTGGAGCCAACCTAACCCCTTTTTTTCCTTTTTAAAAATGATTTCATTTGGAGCCGACTTTTCATTATTTTGATGCTCATAAAGGGAGGAGGGATATAGAGAATTCTTATAATTTATGGGCTATGCAACCTATCAAGGATGGGCAGTCAATCCCATTCTTGTAACCATAGAAACTATCATTGACTACCTTAGTAACCTCTTTAAAAGCGGCTCCAACATCATTACTTAACATATGAGGGGCTACTTGGTAACTCCGATAGCATGGGGACTTACTTAATGACATGGAATCTAGCCACGTTGGATGGAGCTCAAAGGCTTATTTGACATCAATTCCAACACAAATGCCAACATAACCCTCTATTGATAAATGAGGAACTTGTGTTAGCTAGTGGATATAAAAGAAACTTCGAAGACTTGGTTAAGAATTTGTTTGGTATTGAGATAATAAAGCCTCATAGTTATCAAGATCTAATCATTTGTAATGGTCATATGAAGTGTCTGAAATCCAACTAGATGACTTGTATCCATGGGCTTGGTAGTGGTGCCATAGATAATGTCATATTTGATATATCATATAACAACCAAATAGGAATTTTTGACATTTTAAATGACAATGAGATTGACTCTAAACATAGACCTTTAAGCTTAACTATAAACTTTGACAGGAACATAAACCCACTACCAGAGAATTATAATAAACAAAATCACTTGATCTTTGATAAAAGTAAAATTGATATATTTTTAATGAATTTAAATAATAAATTAAATATATTATTGAATAAGGACGGTATTGAATACCTCTATCATAATTTTACCACAACCCTTTCTAATTTCGTTTAAAAGTTCTCTATCATGGTGTCATATAGAAACGAAAATAGAATGACCAACCCTTGGTATGATAAAGAGTGTAATCATGTGCTATAAAATCTATCAAATATGCTTCTTATGAGTCCTTAAAATCTAACAAGATATATAAGTACAAAACCATAATTAAAAAGAAAAAATAAGTATTATATAAATAGAAAGCAAGAGAATCTTGTGCAGATCTCTAAGATAGATCCTAAGAAAATTTGGAGGCAATTTATAAGTCATAAAACTAAAGAAAACAATAGTATTCCCTTGAGGGACTATAATTTCTACCTTAAAAATATGTATGAATCCTAGAATGGCATGGATAACATTCAAACCCTTTCTATAGAGAAATATGTTTTATATTTTAAATACATAGAGTTTGGGGTTAAGTGGCTCGCAAAAGGGAATATAAGGACATATAAGGATAACAAGAAGAAATGTAAATAATTGGTGGTCCTATCCATATCCCTAACATCCACCATATCTTCGTTTTGACAGTGAAGTGGGATTTCCATAAACCTTGGGAAGAAATCCTCATTGTTATTATTTTTTAAAGTTTATATAAAAATAATCCATCTAATTATAGAACCATAATGATTAGCCCTCTTTTATTCAAAATATAGCGAAATATTTTGGAAAATAAGATTATAATATGGCGATAAAATCACAGGGAAAAAAAAAAGATAAAGGAAAAGAAATATTTAGGAGTTATCATACAACTATCAACCACCTTGTTACACTTAGGACCATTACTAGGGAGTGTCATAATAATAAAACCAATATCTCATGTTGCTTGCTATACTTTAGAAAAACATTGGATGAAGTGTGTAGAACTAAACTTTGGAAAATATTAGGAGAGCTTAAACACCCTTTTGATCCCAGAGATTCTATTATAAGGTTGTATGAGACGGTTATTTCCATGTTTAGGGAATTGAGGGTTGGTTAGAAGCAATTAATTGTAATATAGGATTCAAGCAATGTTGTGCCATTTCCCCTACCCTTTTTGTCATATACATTGGCAAGCTAGAGGGTTATTTGGAAGATGTAGGTTGTGTCGGAATAACTTTGGCTAGTATAATCATCATCGTCCTTCTTTATGTTGATAATATTTTTCTTATGGTGATCCTATGATCTTGAAAACAAACTCAAAATTCTCAAGGATTTTTTCTCTATTATGGGTATGAGTGTTAACACTAACAAGAAAAATGATATTATAATGAAATACTAAATTATATCACTTATTCCACTTATGTGACTTCATACAAATATCTTGAAATTGATCTTAATCACAAGATTAATTAGAACCATAGAATTGTGAAAAATATTAATGAAACACATAAAACTTATTATGGACTTGAAAACAATTATAATTCAATAGACATTTGGCTTTGGGATAATAAGAAACTCATCTTCGAGACTCTTGTTACTCATGTTATCTTATATGGATGTGAATTTAGCGGATGCATCATCTATAGAGAATCATGAAGAATGATAGAGAAAATCCAAAAGCACTTTATAACATATAATCTTAGAATTAAATGGAATACACCATATCCTATCCTCCTCATAGAAGCAAGTATCTTACCCATTGAGAGCATGGCTATGACTAGGTACCTAATGTACAAGAAGAATATAAACAACATGGCAGACAATAGGCTTCATAAGCTTGCTTCATACTTTAGTCAAAACAACATGTGGCTTAAGAAAGGTTGGCATAAAGACACCATATCTTCGATAAATCATAGGGGAATTAAGGAAGAGTTCAATCTATATGATAGTGATAATATTAAAAGTGTTCTTACATCTAAATTTAAGAAGTTGTGGTGTGATAAAGAAATGGTGGATAATGTAAAATTAAGATATTATAAGAATGTGATCAAACCTAATCTAGAATATTGAAAGGATCTCATTGTCTTAACTAGCATAAATAAGAAAATCAACATTACTAAAGTAAGGACAAACTCTCACGAACTCCATAATAAAATAGGGCGTTGCACAATTCATAAAACATTGAGGATGAAAGAATTTGTCATCTTTGTGGTATTGAGAAGGTTGAATATGAAAATCACTATCTCATAGAATGTACTAGATACACGCACATTAGAATATGATTTAAAAATATTTTCTACAATATTGACCTATCTAACCTTTTAACTCATCATAACTATAGTGATCTAGGAATCCTCTTAAATCTTTTGAGAACATAAATAAAATTCTAAACAAAATCAAATGATTATTTTCCTGTTTAAAGGTCTGATATACCAAAGTTGTTCTTAGTGGACATTAATAACCACCACCACCATCATGTAGTAGATAAATAATATTTAAGGAAATTGTGAAGGTAATGTAAACTTTATAACATTGAATTAGTGTATAACTCTACTAAATTAAAATATGTGATACAATTTTAATAAGTGTATATTAATTAAATGTATCATAGATAAATTTCATTAATGCTATGAATGGGGAATTATGAAAGAATAAATAATATTAATTATATAGTGTATTTATTATATGTGTTATATTTTATAAACCATAAAGTTATGGAATACTTAGTTGTTTTGAACCCCTTAATTTATGAACAATTATGAATGAATTATTTTGTGTGGGTACCTTGACAGTGTAAATAATATTTAAGGAAATTATGTCGCATTCTCATCTTCATCAAGGGTCATGTTTCATGCGATGTTTAAAAGGTGCTATGTTCCATTGATTTTGGTTGAATTTTGTTGGCCATGGTTGTCTATGGTTAACCATGGTTGGTCATCTTTAACTATGGATGAATATAGTGAACCATGGTTGACTATGATTGAATTTCATTGGATTGTCTTGAAGGGATATGTTGGATTACGATATTCCTTAGTGTTGTGTCTAATTGTTACATTCATCCTGGTTGAAGTATGTTGAAGAGCCATGTTCCTCAACGGTTACGTTACTTTGCAAGTTCATAAATGGTTATGTTGCATTATTTCATTCCTCGATTATTATAATGGACTATGACATTCCTCAAATGTTTTATCTAATTTATACATCTAATACATAGTTAAAATATGGGTTAATGGTGCATTGTGAGACTTAATAATGTTCAGTTATCTTTAACCATACAATAATGGTTGGCTATTATTGATCATGTTTTATTGTGTTTGGCCATGATGACCATGATCGATTATGGATAACCATGTTGACTATGGTCATACATGGTTTAAATTTATTGAGTATGGTTGGTATGGTTGAATATGACTTAATGGTTTTGTCACATTTGATTGTTAATCAAAGCTAATGTCACATTGATATGATCAACAAGGGTTATGTCACATTATGGTTTTCATCAATCGTTATGTCACATGTTGACATTCCTTGATGTTTGTCATAATGTGACATTCATCGTGGCTTACATATGTAAAACGGCTACATTATTGTATGATTATGTTGCATTATAACATTCATTATGGGTTATGCAACATAGAGTTTAGTTGACTTTGGTTGATTATGTTGTCATATAGTTAACCATGGTTGACTATAGTTGATTATGTTTGACTATAATCCTATATTCAAACATGGTTTATTATGGTTGAATTTAGTGGAAAATATTTGAGTTGGGTTAACTCTCTCATCCCATTAATGGGGAAACTTTATTCATGTTCGCATTTGCATTGGAATCACTATGTTTTATTATACTCAACCATGGTTAACTATGTTTGAATTTGGTTGGAAAAGGTTGACTTTGGTTGACTCTAGTTAGCCATGGTCTTAAGGACCTATGTTAAACTATGATTTTTTTAATCATTCTCTCTTATTGTGACATTCATTTAGTTGTTGGTTATCTTAAATTGCTACATTATTAAATGGTTATGTTACATGTGTGTTGCATGACAGCCTTCAATAAAATTTATGTCGCATTGGGTTTGGTTAGTCACGATTGACCATGGTTAACTATGGTTGAATGGTTATATCAAATTACATCATTCATCAAAACTTATGTCACATTGTGATGTTCATCAAGGGTTATGTCTCAACATGATGTTGGGCACTTGCACGAAGTTGAGGAACCTTTTAAATGCAATTGTAGCTCTACAAAACATGCTTCTGCTTTGCAAAAACAAAATACATATATGTTCCTTAATGATAGCGTTGGAGGAGCTTCATCCTAACAAGTAAGTTGATACGCGGGATGGGTATATAAAAACCCACATGTGTTTTATAGTTACAAAATTCACGTACATTTTGTAGTTACAAAATGTACATGCATTTTGTAGTTACAAAACATGCATGTGTTTTTAAATTACAAAACATGCATGTGTTTTGTAGTTATAAAATGTGTGCACATTTTGTAGTTTCAAAACACATGTTTTATAAGAAATGTTATATACCTCTACATTTACATCTACCCCTCCCTCTCTCTCTCTCTCTCTCTCTCTCTCTCTCTCTCTCTCTCTCTATGTATCCCTTAATAACTCTCTCTCCCTATTGCTCCTTTCCTATCCCTCCCTCCTTAACCATCACTATCCCCCTCTCACTATCTCTCTCTACTACTCCTCCACCTACACCTAACCCATGTCCCTCTGTCACTTCCTCAACCCCCTAACACACCCCACCTCTCTATCTCTCTCTCACTCTCACTACCCCTAGCCACGCTTTCTCTCCATAAACCCCCTCACACTCTCCCTTCCCATAACCACCCAATACAACCCTCTCCCTCTCCCCAACTCCCCCTCCCCCTAACCCCTATCTCTCTTTGTCACACCTAATAACCCTCCCCCTAACCCCTATCTCTCTTTGTCACACCTAAAAC
>LPNX010633441.1:21457-55561 GCA_001517045.1 Pseudotsuga menziesii
TGCCCATCTCTCTCTCTCTCTTTCCCCAAACCTATACCCCCCTTCTCTCTAAATGCCCCAATCCTCCCTAAACCACTACCCATCTCCCCACCCTAATATCTATCTCTTTTTATCCTCCCACCCAAATCTCTATCTATTTCTCTACCCCTGACCCCACTCCAATATCTATCTCTTTCTCTAACTTCCCTAATCCTCCCTAAACCACTAACACTGTTGAATTGTTATGTTGCATTGTGATATTCATTAAGGGTTATGTTGCATTGTGATGTTCATTAAGGGTTCTGTTTTATTGCATTGGTTGATTTAAGTTTTCCATGGTTTATAATGGTTGAATGGTTATGTCACATTATTTTAATGTCCCTAATTTTTAATTGTAATGTATTTAATCAAAATTAGGTAAATGATGTAATTATGCTAGTATGATGTATAGTCATGTATGATGGATATATTTTTATTTGGACCATATGGTTGGCTTGGCATTCTAACTCGGAATATATGTAAATAATATATGGATAAATAATAAAATTGTTCAATATGGTTGTGTAAAGAGAACTAGAGGGGCTATGATTCCACCAAAGGGGAAGAGGAAAGAGTACCCATGGGAGACTAGTCCTTTTCTTCCAAGCATCAACCTTAGAACACATCCAAATTCTTCCATGTGCCTTGAATAAGCCATTTATCTAATTTTTTACTATTTCCAGTTACTTAATACATGTGTAAGGATGGTGGGAAAAGTCACCTCGTATAGATATTAAATCATGGGGTTGATGGCACTTGTGTGACAATTCTGTTAGTTGCAAAAAGTTAGTTTGCAATTGTGAAGAGTACTTTATTATATGGTTAGAAGTTATGTTAGTTGTATTTTCACCACTATTTCATATCCCTTGGAGTCAACCCTCATTCTATCATTCTTTCATGTAGATCTATGCTATGCAGAGCTCCCCATTGTTGTTCATGACCATTTTACCAGTCTGTGTAACCTAGAAATTCAAATTTGGAGACTAGACCGTAGATTTGAAGGGAAAATTGATGGTTGTAGGCGAGCAATGAGGTTGGCCAAGCTAGGAACTCTTATCCATTGAGTTATGATGCTCGTACAACGTAGATGCTTAAGAAGCCACAAATTGAGGCTATAAGTGGTACTCCAACAACATAGACCATATTTCCTTCTTCTATGCACATAGTGGAAGCACCTAGCAAGATGGATCGCCCAAGAGAACTGTGGATCAATGAAGGGGATGTGTGAACATAGAAGGGTGTTGTGAGGGGTGCGTATTGTGGGAGCCAAGGCTGTGAGGGTTGAGTGAGATCCATATAGAGCTCTATATGAGCATTTGGCTAAGAATAAAGAGAATAATGGATTGTGGGTTGAGAGAAGGGTATTTTTTAAGGATTCTAATATTATGCTTAAGTATAGTATTCTAGGCGATTGTTTTTTATTGAAAAAAACATGTTTATAGATAGGTAGGTGCATATTAAATATGAAACATAAAATTAACACTGAAATGTGTAAATTTTGGCAATATTATTATTAAAAAAACATATTTAATGTAAATATAGACGATATTAGACACTAAAAATTACCAAATAATGAATTTATTTTTTGAAAAAGACCCAAAAATAGCCAATTGGCGAAATTTCGCCGCTAAAATTACCCTAGAACTTCAACTTGAGAGAGATAATCATGTAGGTGTTTCCATTTCCTCAGTGGCCTCATAGAACGACTTGGGGGGGCGTTGGTATAAATTGTATATATTGGATAGAGTGCTTACGATTGGGTGGAAAATTGCTCCTTAACCAAACTAGTTGTTTGGATCTGCATTGAATAAAGATAAGTATTGTTTTCTATTTAAATGTGCAATGTTATAATTGATGCATGTGATTATTATGCTTAAGTATGCATGGTATATGTGTGTGGATAGATTTTATTTCCATTGTGTATGCTCTTTATTTATTTTTACACATCTTTTAACTATTACGAAATTGTAATACGGATACGGAGTGAAATTTTGAGAATCCCATAGTTGTAATTTTGAAGGGGACGCTACAATTACAACATGCCTCGAAGATTCTATGACCTTCAATGTTCATAAAAGGTTATGCCACAATCTATTATTACTCAATAGTTATGTCGCATTGTGACATTCAACTTGACTTATTTATGTCCCCTTTCTAGATTCCATAATGATTATGTTTCATTATACTACTTTGATTTTGGTGACTTTGGTTGGCTATGGTTGCATATGGTTGATCGTGGTTGACTATGGTTAATTACGTTTGATTATGGATGATTGTGGTTTACAATGACAAACATGGTTACATGGTTGATGATGGGAGATCATTTTTTACCATTACCTTAACTTAATTATGATTTTTTCCATCGAATACATAAACAAAAAGGAAATGGTTGATTTTTTCACTTGCCACAAATTCAACCATGTTTTAATCTAATTGATTATATGGTCGATGATATTTGACTATGATGACTTTCCTTGACTATTTTTTTCTTTGTTTGACAATGATTATCTTAGTCATTATTTATTTAATTGATCGTGATTGATAATAATGAAAAATTGCAAAAAATATTTCTCATTGTATTTAAGAAGATACATGTTTATAATCAACATATTATATAACTTAATGAGAACTTTATACTCAAAACGAGAACTCTTGCCATATAAACTCATATTTTTGTGCCAAAAACATTAAAAACAACCCCTGAATCAAAAAGTGGTGCTATCGGTAGCACTATTTTTTTCAGGGTAAAAGTTATGACTTTTTGGGAACCTCGAGCACTCCCATTTGGCTCTTCCTCTCCCATGTAAGTTACAATTCATCCCAAATTTGACCTATGAAGTATATGGACAAGTATATTAACCTCATAATCCATCCCAAAACATTAGGCTTCCCATAGATTTGAAACTACAAGAGGAGGATGCCATTTAACATAGGAATTTTAGCTTGAGTAGGCCCCATAGTCTCCATGTGTCTCCATTCTCCATAGCCATTTCAATTTTCTCTTGTATTTATTTAATAAGATACATTATTAAATATTTATCCTCTTCTAATTTCCAAACATCATTTATTATCCCCCTTATTTCAAATCTCAAATCTTCCACCCCCAACCTACGAAACTAATGATTTCCCTCCTTGGCAATTATTTGACTTTTAGCATCCATTTGACAACTTTCATGAATATGAAAAATTTGATTTTTCCATTGTGACCCAATGAAAAATTTGGGACATTACATTTCTAGAAACATGAACAAAACCAGAAGGGCTCCCTACAAATTAGAAGAAGCATGTGGTTGTTCAAGCCGCAGATTTTCAGTTGATTGATGGAGAACTCTATAAGATGGGACTAGACGATATCTTACAGCGATGTGTCCTACCGCATGATCAGGAGAGGATATTAGTAGGAGAACATGCCAAAATTGTAGGTGGACACTACAGAGGTCACGCAACTTCCAAGATGGTACTATGTGCAGTATTATGGTGGCCCAGTCTTAATGGGGATGCAGCAAACTATGCGTGGACTTGGGATGTTTGCTAAAGAACTGGGAATCCATCATGAAGGGATGAGATGTCGTTAGTACCTCAGGTAACGCTACAATCATTTGATAAATGGGCAGTGGATTTTGTGGGACCATTCAACCCATAAGGAAAGAGAGCCGGTGTGCGAGATATCATTATAGCAAACAAATTATTTGACAAGATGGGAAGAGGTTGCGCCAGTTACAGATTGTACTGATGTAGCTGCAGGAAGGTTTGTATTTGAAAATGTTGTCACTCATTTTGGCTATCCAAATATATTGATGAGTGATTAGGGGATTCACTTCATCAATCACACCATTAGGGGGCTGACAGAGGAATTCTAGATACAACATAATATGAGTACCCCCTATCATCTACAAGCTAATGGGACAGTTGAATCGTTCAATAAGGTGTTGGAGCATGCACTAACAAATTCCTGTAATGCAAACCGCGATGATTGGGATTTGAATATTTTGGAATTCTTATGGGCATATCACACTACCTACAAAAGGTTGATAGCACAGACACCATTTAAGCTGGTGTATGGGCAGGACACAGTCATGCCAATGGAATACATTGTTCCAAGTTTGCACATCGTGGTAGCGACAGGGATGGATGACGAAGGAGCATTGAAAGAATGCTTAGCTCAGTTGGTGCAGTTAGAGGAGGACCACTTTGTCACAGGCTTTGATCAGCGCGTTGAGAAGGACCGACAAAAATCATGGCATGATCAACATATCAAGAACAAGAACTTTCAGCAAGGAGACCTGGTGCTTCTATATGATAGAAAGTTTATGAAACATCAAGGTAAGTTGCAGATGCATTGGTTGGGTCCTTATGTTATCAACTTCATTACTGAGGGAAGCACAATACAATTGCAACAATTGGATGGTGTGATGTTACTTAAATTAGTGAATGGCAGTCGGCTAAAGCCCTACATGACCGGCCCTATGCAATGCGATGCTTGAGGCATTGCGAGACAGGAAAAAAAATTGCATGAGGGGTTAGTAAGGAGGTTGGCGCATTGGAAACAAGTGGTCGTGCAAGAAGAATTTTTTCTACCTCAGCTAGGGAACAGTGTAGGGAATTACTTTGGGACGTGATATATTCAAATCGGGAAATAAATGCAGCATTTAATCTAGTTATTCGGTGGCGTTGTTGGACAAGACGCGCATTCATGGCGGATCCTACCGTTAGATTGAGAGGATCGACAGTGGATTCGGGTGATGAATGGAATATTTGGTCAAAATTATTGGAAAATAATTCACACGATCGGCCCCGCACTATAAGAATTGGCGGGCCACGGGTTGAAATCACCATTGTGAATTTTGTGTTGCAGAGCTTGAATTGCAGAGAGTGTGTTGCAGAGTTGAGATTGAAGCGCGGTGTTGAGTGAGATAGAATTGTTGAGTAATATTGAAGAGTGCAGCAAGTGTTGTTGTGACATTGCAATTTATGCAAAGTGTCATAGTTATGCACAAAATTTCTAGTGGGAGTGCTTGGGAATCACCAGTCATTGGTGTCCCCATTGAAGAAGAAGTGTCCAGTATGCGGGTCAGATCACCCCAAATCTCCGAGATGGAAAAAGAGAAGCAAATGAAGTTTGACCAGAGTGGAATATGAGGTAGCTTAGGCCTCCATGACAATGGCAGGGGTGACCACAGTGGACATCCTTGGTTTTTTTCCCCCACACAAACCTGGTGCGAAGGTGCGGAAACCGACGAAGAACCAAAAGTACCCAATCAAGATACCCGCAATTCCGAAAGGAATGAAGTGTACATTTGATATTGTGCCTTGCTTGGTACAAATGAAGTATAAGGACCATGACATTCTCACATTCACCGACTATACCACAGACACATTTGAGAAGAGGACAGGACAAGAACGAGATCCAATAGTGCACACTCTGCATGAGTGGGCGAAAATATTGTAGCAGTCGGGACTTTTAGGCCTTATTCACATGCCTCATTTTGGTCGATTGACAGAGTCTAATGCATGCACCAAGCAACTGTTGGCATGTTTCCATGGAGGGTATCTATGGCTGGACTAACTGTGCGAGTCACCAGAGAATTAATATTGCAAATCATAGGGTTGACCATGTAGGGGATGGACCCATCGCAGTACTTTCGTTGAAAGGATAATGATAAACAACTGGCCTCCAAGATCAAGAAGAATTACGACTTGGATCGAGATGGGTGAGCATATGTTGTGGATAGTATCAATGAGAAATTTGTGCGTATTCCATCCAGTAGTCTTTCCAATAAAGTGGTGCAGAAGAATTGGCTGAACCAATGCACCTCAAGGGTGGTTGCATGTGCGAAGTTGTGCGCTGTAAGCATACAAATAAACTGGTCATTATTATTACTAAACCAGTTGAGGGAGGATGCTATGATTGTGCAGGAGGGGAAGCAATTATTCACCTATAGTTGGCTACTCATCTTGATTTCATTAGTCACATAGATGGATCTCGAGGACTACCAAGGAATGGACGTTGCAGTCATCCAGGTTTGCAAGGGTGCTAGGTACCAAAACCTCTGGCATTTAGTCAAGAAGACAAGCTAAAGGACTGTTCCATACAGTTTTGGTTGTATTGGGATGCATTGCAGGTTGAAGTCATGAAGGTTTTGTGACTCACAGAGGAAGTAGTGGAAAAGTATCAATGAGCCATTTGATTCGCCATTAGTATGCATGCTATACATGTGAAAGTGCGACGAGACACTAAGAGACAATGGTTAGCGATACAATTTAAGCTAATTGATGATGAGTTGGATGCCATGGTGGTCAGGTGGCCTGTGGATTAGAAAGTGTCGGTGAGTCCGGAGGAGGTATCAGAGGACGAGGCAGGTCCTCTAGCATATGCTCCAGTAGATCATAAAACATAATTTGATCCCAAAATCCGACGGATGCATTGTTTGAACTTCGACAGACACATTTCTATTATTCGATAACCATGTTTTTTTGTCATCGATCCGAATTCATCAAATATTCGACTCCATTTCGAAACCCGTCAAAAATTCAACAAAGTATCAAGATAATATGGAGGAGTATTTCATCCATGCATTATTGAATTTCTGACATTGTCTTGTCGTATTTATTGTCGAATTTTCGACGTCTTGTTGTCGAATATCTGACTTGCTATCATCGGATGTATTGTCGAAGTTCCAACTTCTCTTTGTCGGATAGGTTGTCGAATATTCAACTGCTCAATGTCAGATCCATTGTCGAATTTCTGATGGGTACCGGCGAATCAGGCTCGTCAGAGCCATGACAAGTTCGTTGGAACTTACCAATGTTCGTCAAAAATCCGACGGCACTAGCTCGTCGGAGCCAAAGCAAATTCATTGGACTTTAGGACCAAATTATCGGACATCCGATGAAGCCATAACTCATTGGCTGTCGAATAATTGATGAGCTATTGTTTTTTAATAATAATAAAATAACCAAGTTTTATAGGTCATGACAATTTGGCATCATTTGAGGGTCTTGGTGTTTCTACTTGACACTCTTTATTAGCCTCAGTCTATGAACCTGAATTCAAATATTTGTTGGTGTTTCTACTTGACACTCTTTATTAGCCTCAGTATTACCAATAGTGAGAACTAGAATTCATACAATGGAGATAACTTTTTTGTTATATAAGAACTTTCAAATATGTTACACCTAATGTTACATACATGTTTCTATACAAATTCAGAGGGATTGTTTTCTTTTTGGGGATACACTATGTGATTGTTGAATAATTGATAAACATAGTGTATATAAGAGAAGGATTAGGTAGAGTTTGAGACCTATAGCAAGGATACAACCTCAATTTCAACCCATCCTCATTCTCCCAACCTTCTAGAGAAAATATTAAATTTTTTACCATAAACGTATACCTTTTTTATGGATTCTTGGATTGGCTTCTTGTATTCTTATCACTAGGGTCCATGCCCCTATTTGAAGGAGTTATTTCAAACTTCTAATGGGATATATTGGTGGAGGGTGTTGTATTATTGGTGGAGCTATTTTATGACTTTGTGTTCCCATTATATGCTTGAGATCCATGTAACCCTACAAAATACAAATATAACTAGTCAAACTAACTGCAAATAAAATGGTTTAAAGCTTTTGGCAGGTTGTAGTATGTCTTTAATTGAAAAATGGACATACTAGGATTCAAACCTAGGACATGCCCCTATCCAAAGCATCCTTTACCCTTCAATATAAAGGTGTAGAGATATACTTCCAACACCCTTCTTCAAGAAAAAAAAATTCCTCTTAACCGTTCTCAACCTTAAATTGGATAGGATAGGATAGGAATTGGACCCAAATCCTACTCTACTACTGAGCTACATGCCCTTTCAAGAAGGGTATACTTACCAGTTCAATCTAATGGTGTGGATTGTTTCAATATGGGTACAAAGATGTTTGAATACATCAATCATTTAAGTTTGATGTAGATGTCATAATGGAGAAGGAAATCCTACAAATTTTCCATATGGTTTTGGAAAAATAAAAATAAAAGAGTGAGTGGTAGTAATAAATCGTTAACTCTAGATATTCATCTTAACATACTCTATCAGTTCATCTTTGACTAGTTGACTTGTAACTAATGAAGAGTGCATACTATCGATTATCAAAATCAGTCCAACATACTTTGTGTGGTTGCGAAAGTAGCATAGACGATGTAGGTAAGATCATAAGATCAATTTCTTCTCTACATCACACAACTGTTTGCTTGGAGAAAAACTCTACTAAGGGATAATCATGGCATAGTGGAAACCAATATATGGTACATGCTTCATCAAGAAGTCCCTCATGCATGACCTTCTTCCATTCATCAATATAATTAGTTTGATTCTAAACTTCTAATATATATTGGGTTTTAGCTTGAGAAAGCACACAGAAGTATCCTGTAACTAACATCAAGGAGGTATAGACATTATATTATTAAATAGAGATATCTATATATGACATGAAATTGTTGGCCTCAAGGTTGCAAAATCATTTTAGTGATGAGACATGGATGCATAACTATCACTCCATTCTATGGGAAAAAAATCCCAAGATCTTGTGACATCATTCAATACTTAGCAAACCAACATGGTTTATGGTGGACAACCATTCCATGAGCTTCTGAAAAAAGACGCAAGGAAGAAAAAGGGCTAGATAAAATTTAGATCAAGTCTTTTGGCTTTCAATCTTAAAATAAGCATATAGGTATTGTCAATATGAAAAGTAGTATAGTTTATATGAATCAAGAAGTAGTCCCTACACATGTTGATGTCATATTTAGACCATGAGGAAATGGTCATTGAAAGACCTAAACTAGTAATTGTTTTTCACAATAAAGAGCAATAATGGAGCATGTAACACAAGCATTAAATATATCAAGACATTGTAGTTTACATACATATAAATTTAAACTGTTCTTATGTTTCCTCACCAAAATTACCTCTATAGCTACTCAAGACACTTGAAGAATCTTAATTGAAACTAGCCAATTCAAAGCCTTTGCTTTCTTCAAATTGGACTCAATGATTATGTAATTATTAGAGTGCCTCATAAATAATTATCAAATAGCAGTTACAATTCAGGAATTGCTTGTCACCACCAATTAGAGAGATTCTAAGACTAATATATATACCACTCTTAATTTTCTATTAGTAACATTTTAATTTAACTGTATGGACAACTATTGAATACTATAGAATCAATCCCATACATCCTAATAGTGTAGAGAAATTCAAGAGGGAAATTAAATTTACAACCATTGCAATTGATAATATTGATGTATACTTACAAAAATCCTTATTTATCATAAAAAATAACACTACCTAAAGTAAAAAACATGAATGAACATAAGAACCTTGGGATAGATGATGTCCACAAGACAAGTTAGAAAAATATTGATACATAAATGAAGATAATAGTGTCATAAAGGTTTCATGAATAATTCCTCCTAACAAGTCCATGAAACTACGGTCTAGTGATAAGTTGGAATACTAGACAAACATGGTCCATGTGTTCATATGGAAATAAAAGGGGATAATTGTTGCTACCAATACTGTGTGCAAGTCCCATAAACCTTAATGGCCCATGGTTGTGGCATACAAATTATAGATACGACTAGGTGTAGTCTTAGGTTAAATTGATGGAATAGATACCACATAGTCATGGAATCTACGTTCGCATTCCAATGTTTGAAAATCAAAGGAATAATAGGTCATATATGTGAACTATGGCACCTCAAACATGGGAACTACAATAGAATACATCTAGTATGCAAAGGCATCATAGTGTGCTTAGGTCCACTTATTTTTGAAACTACATCATAGGTTTAAAATTCAGAAGAAAAACAAAGTACAATATTTAATATTGTAATATTTACATGTACAAATTCCATATCAAAGGAATTTGATTATTAAAGAATGGTAAGAAGAAAGTATTTCCTTCACGAAGTTTAATCTTCTTAGAAAATTATTTGTAGTTGGAAATTCATGTATAAATTTTGACAAAGTTATGTGCTTTCTATTGGGAAAATGAAGTAGAACCCAACTTGCATAGGTGTATTAATTTTTGAAATTAACATGCAGGGGAGGGGTGTCTGACTTGTGCATTCATGTGTGTGTCTATATATATATATATAAGATAAAATTGGAAAATAGGAAACTAAACCATAGAGATAGGTATTTATCTTGTAGAAATAATTCCAAGGTGCAGAAATGTATGTGTATCCAACATAGTAATGGAAATTTTTGGAGGAAGGAATGGGGAAAAGGTATTGTAGAGTACTGCTAGTGTTAGTTTTTTTATATATCTAATGACATACAAATGTGACATAACATTAAATATGATAATGACAATGTCACAATTTCAATTCCAACTTACATAGAGAGATGAGATGGATGGCAAGCATAGATAATTAATTTCTAAAGGGCCAACTTGTGGAAGAATTTATGGTGATCTTACTTGTGGAAATAATTTGCTATGGAGGACTATGTGAACTAGTTGTTAAATAAGCAATTTAGTTACCTAAGTAATAACTAGTTATAGTATCATAACTTGTGCTAGCCAAGTGTCCAAATGGGAATTTCATGGACACTTGGCAGGATAGGTTGACTATAGAAAAGGCACAGTTATGGGACCACAAAGCGTGGCTAGAAGCGACAATTACTGCCACCTGTCAAGAAGTTTCGGAGATCATCAAATACATGGATGTCGAGGTGAAAGAAAAGAGGCTAGGAGAAGTGATTACAATATTCAATTACGATATTGAAGAATTGAATGCACTGGTGAACCTAGGAACGCTACCAGAGAAGGCTGTAGAGTGCAAGAGTGCTATTGAATATTTTTCAATGCATCTGGAGGAGATGGAAAAAGCGACTAAGTTGGTTACGGATGAGACTACAAATTTTTGGGGTAATGTATTCCAAGATGAGCAATTGCAGCAGCTCAACACATAGCTAAGAGAAGAAGAGGGACATTTGGAAACACTAAGGACATCGCTAAAAATGATGCCTACAGTTGTGTAGGTAACAAAAGCAGCAGAGTTAAAGGAGTTGCAGCAGCAAGTTACAAAGGCGAGGGAGTGGCAACATAGGGAGTGGAAACATAGGTGCACAAAGCAACTTGAAGAGTTTCACGACATTGGCGCATAACTCTCACTAAAAGCGGTTACTGCACTTCAAGTTGTACAGGATGGCAGGAAAAACATGACCACAAGGATTGTTGAGCATCCGTTGGAGTGAGAAGTTACAAAATGCATGGAAATCAACGACAAGGTGAAGGAGCAAGTCAAATAATTCATGCAACAATATGAATACTTCAAGCTTAAAATTAGTGATTGCACCATTTCCAACTTACGTGGCTCGAGGACGAGCCACAAGATTGTGTTTGGGGCATATTGGCAGGTAGTTTCGGTAAAGATAAGCTGTGCAACACCAAGGGTGATGCTCAATGTCAAAGATCCTACACAAGGGTGAAAATTGATGTGCAAAGAGAGAAAGTCGACAAAGAGTCGGCTTGATCATATTTTCTAGTTTTTGGTCAATATTTTGTAGTTTTTGGTCAATATTTTGTAGGATTTGGTCACTATTTTGTAGTTTTTGGTCCAAGTATTTAGCAAGTTGATATAAGTGGACCATTTTGTAAAAGGAAAGCCTATAAGTAGAGATAGAATTGTAACTGTTTGGGGAATCTGGAGGAGAGACTTTTGGTCATCATCGCGAGATCTAGATTGTGCATTGTGTCTTGTGAATCCAGGTTTATGTTGGAAACTCAATGGAAGACTATGTTATGTTTTGATGTGAAGTAATATGACATGACATAGATTTGATGGAAACACTGTGTCTTTTGCATCTTTATGTTTTCCTGCGATGTGATGCGAATGGATTAATACCACAGTATGATGCTTCTTTCTGAATGATGCGATGCTTTTATTTTTTAAATCATGTTATGATGATCGATCTATTTTATATTGTTGCGATCTAAATGTTTTAATGAATGATGTAATGAATATGCGATGATAAAACCTTGGTTGGATCTATGAAATGATGATGCGATAGACAGACAGTAGATGCACAAACCCTCCTTCTCACTATGGAAACAAGGTTCCAACATTCCTCCCTTGAACATATCAGGTGAGACGTCATCTACTCCGTAGGTGTTGCTGGACAGGGTAAAACATGTCTGGGCTAGTGCTCAGGAAGATCGTTGAGTTAAGGGTGTCGACAAAGAGTGAACCCCTGTCGACGAATCTATGTCAATGGGTTGGACATGGAGGAGTCATTTTGTCCAACTAATGAAAGTTTTGATGGTACCAATCCATTCTATTCTCCGTAGGGATGTTGGTTTAGGTGGTTTACTATTGAATAAATTAGGAAGTGGGAAAAGGAGGCACTAGTGCATGAGTGCCTTGAACAAATTTTTAATCTATATGAGGTAACTTTAAAAGACCGGGGAAGAGGAAAAGGTCTTTCCTTCGATAAGAGCGATAATACTTCCAAAGTGGTAAACTCTTTCTTAGAAGGAGTAAGATAGTCTAGTTTTGAGTGAATGGATGAAGGAAAAATAGAAGTTGACCAAGAAAAATAATGCATTCTACCTAGATGGACCTTATTGGAAATAAGAATTAGTTGACTTCAAAGCCAATATTTGTGGATGGGAAATTAGGATGTGGTAGAACAAGTTTACTTGTAAGATGCTTACATTCCTTTATGTGTGTTAACTTAAAATGTGGTAGAGTCTTCCAGGGGGGATGATTCCCATGATGACCTAGTTGATTGGAGATGAGCGAAGTATTGGTTTGGACATTCCTTTCTTAGAAAAAAGAATGTAATTCTTTGGATATATCATCGCACTTGGCATACGTTGTATAATTTGTTGGTGCAATTAAGGGTAGTGACTACAATGCCCATCTTCCACCTTATTTTCATTAATAGTTTCCTTAGGGAGGCTTATTTCCTAGGAATATTGGCAATTGAGCCTTAGTCTACCAAAAAAATGTGGTAAAATCAATGAGGGATTTGGATTTGTTGAATTACATAGGGTGAATTGATAGTTGAGGAAATATTGAAGTCATTCCCATTTCTTAGCAAGTTGTGAAAATTTATTTACTGGAAGAAAGTAATTGGGCACAGGGTGGACTTGCACCAAATTTTTTTGAGAAGGTTAATAGTGAAGGCACACACTAGGATGATATACATCACTTTCAAAATCCTATACAAAAAGGATGCAAGCTAGATGATTGTCTCATTATAGTTTAAGTGTTGGGTATAAGTAGTGCACAGAGGAACTCACCCAACAAGACACTCAGCTACAGTATAATGGCATGATTGAAGAAATGTCTATGGATCCTTGCATGATTTAAATTCTCTTTTACTTCATGCATATTGGAAACTTTGTGGTGACATGACCCCCACCAAACAACCACTTGTAGCAATTTATTAATGCAAAGTAAAAACATTTACGTATGATTTTCACACAATCGATCATTGGCAAATGAGCCTCCATTATCTTTAAATAGAGACTAATCATGGACCAATCGAGTGCAAATCTGTGCCATCAAAATGGTTTTTAATATTAGGGAGAAGATGATTAGCTGGATCACTTTATGTCTAGAACATATTGTCACCATCAAATTAGAAAATTACAAATTCATAATAAAGAAACACACATTACCTAAAGATGAATTTGACAAAGTTGATCCTAACTAATTCGTAAGTGTCCAAATATCCTCACATTCCCCCCATAAGAACAACTTGGGATAAGGGGGCATTAGAGCCTATCCCATATTAATAACAAATTCTTGAACTGCTAACGTATACTAAGTTTTGGAAAGCTTCGCTTCTATAAGGCACTTGGTGAAAATGTTAAGAACTTGATCATCTATAGGGAAAAATAGCAATTCAAGAAAATGATCATGAATAAGCATGTTGATGAAGTACATGTGTATCTCTGATACCATATTTGACTAAAACATGGGATTTTCTCATAGGTTAAACACCTTAATAAACCTCCCATACAAAAATATCACAAATCAACACACCGGTATATTACATGGTTAAAACACTCAGAGAGGGAAATAGTCCATAGCATTGTCCAAACAACCACTTGAGGAAATATGTTAATTCAAATGAAAAATATTTACATATTATTTTTTCATAATCAATCATTAGAGAATGATCCCCCGTCTATTTAAATAGAGATCATAGACTAATTCAGTGCTAAGCCGTGGATCAATATAGTTGTTAAGATTGAGGAGAATATGAACTCTTGGATCACTTTATGTCTAAAGCATATCATGACTATCATATTACATAAGCATAAATAAAACTCTTGCTATCTAAAGACATTAAAATTTATATTATCTTAATTAACTCTTAAATGTTTAAATATCCTAATATACTATGTCACAAAAAAACCATTTACCACACAGAAATGTGTTTTCATTTTGAGTCTAACACAAAAAATAGTTACAATGTTTAAAAACATGACATATGGTTAATTAGATCAACTCTACATACTCATTGAATATAATAAAAAGTGAATTCAAGTAGGGAATGGATTTTATTATGAGAATTATCTTCTTGGACCGTATTCTCCATTTTCAAAGTAGGATTATTTCTCAAATTTCCTCATGATGATAATCAAATAAACATCTCGAAGTTCTTTTTCTACTTCAAAATGTTAATAACTATGCCTATTTGATAATGAGATTTTTATGAACTTGCACACATAAATATGAACATCCATCCATGAAATGAACTTTGAAATAAACATCACAAAGTTATGGTCGCGATAGAAACACTCTTTTCATTTTTAAATATGAAAATTGTAATGGTTTTTCAAAGTTTTCATGCTTTATTTTCAAATCTCACATTGCGTTGTTGGGTTGTTTGTCTTTGAATTTTATTTTTTATTTTATTTTAAATAAATTTTATCAAATATTGTTTGAGGTATTTAAAAGAAACACACCTATTGGGAATCATAAGTCCCATCCAAGAAAATTATAGCGAGTATGGTGTCATCAAGAGTAATGGATTGGTTTTATGAAAAGTGTTGGACATCCTCTTTTGTGGTTATGTGATTATGGAAATCTTATTTATTGGACAGATTTTTTTTGGGAGGAGAACTTGTTAAATGAGTATCGTTGGATCTTTCATCGGGTGGTGTCCATTTAACAGGCTCCCCTCCCAAGGAAAAATATGTCCAGTATATAAGGTACTCCATAAGGTACTCCATATGATTACAATCACCAACTCACCCGAACACTATATTTATGATTCATCCACTATATTTATGATTCATCCATGTGGATTTTATTATCACATGGATCATTGCCACCCTTTGAAGCATCTTTATATGTTTTTTTGGTTTTTGATCATCCCTTTGAATTTTTTTGGGAGTTCCTAATTAGATTTATTTCTTCTCATACATTTTAGACTATTCATCTATTGACATTTGTTTTGAATCTTGCATTAGTCCAATAAAACTTCACAATTCTACAACCATAAAATATTTTATATGTCAAATATTACCAATAAAATTTGTGGTAGCTATGTCAAGTATTCCGAAGAAAAATTTGTGGCAGCTAATAGATTCCCATTCAAACATTATGAACACTCGTAAAATACTTTCTATGTTATCTATCTCTTGAATATTTGCATTCCAACATTATCAACAGCAAAGTACCATTTATACAATCATTTTTTTTTGTAAAAAAAGAAATTGGTATTGATAATGTTTAATAGTATTTTACATTTAGTTTTGTCCTATTTTGTTTTGTGGTATGCCGAGACTATATGTTCAGCCATTTATAATTAATTGATAATAATGTATTATTAAATATAATGTTTAAAAGATATCCGTAAAGGTTTTTTTTTGTTTCACATGGAGATTATATGTTTTTCATTTATAATTAATTATTAATAATATATTATCAAACATAATGTTTAATAAAAATATCCAAAATAATATCATTTTTAAATATTTTTTATTATGTTTTATTGAAATGTTTATTATCTTTAACAAATATATCTAAAATAATATTATTTTTAAATCTTTTTAATTATGTTTTATTTAAATATTTATTGGACAATAGGTTCATATTTGACAGTTTTTATCATTGAATCTATTAACTAAAATTACAAAAAAAAATTATATACCATAGTATTTTACACAAATATTTAAATTTATTATGTCCATATACATTTAGATATTATCTAATATTTTGGATTAGATTGAGAGAATCAACAAAATTAACCCCAAGTGTCACAAGTGTATAACAGGATTCATTTCATGGTACTTGTATCTTGTTATGTTTAAATGCATCTTGATTTAAGATTTAAATAAGGTTTAGTTAAAGGGTGGTTAAAGAAATGGTAACAATTTGTTTTTGTTTTTTGATATCAGTTTTGTTCTATCAACCATATTGAAAGATATCTCTTCTATCATCCATATGTGTTTAAAAGAAACCATTACGAACTTGCTCCCTCCTTTGTAACAATGTAACTTGAATTGAATGATAACATAGTTTTATAATACCAAAGGATTTAATATACTTAAAACTATGACATCATTCAAATATGATCTATTTTAGGAAAATTAATCTCTGATATATTTTTTGGAACCATGTGTTTTTTTCATTTAATTTAGTTTTCTTATGATATTTGGTTGAATAGTTTTCTTATGATATTTGGTTGGGAGTTTTCATAGGTTTTTCTACCCACTTCCACTATATGGCATTACATATTCTTAATATTTTGTGATGTGACATTACATATTCTTAATATTTTGTGGTGGATATGAACAATAAATACTAACTTCTAGAGTGGGTTATTATTATTATTATTATTATTATTTTCCATATTCTTACTAGTCTGTGGTGAATCTAAATAGATATATGTGAGAAATTTCAATTCCATGTTGTTGTGGGTGGTTATTCGGAAGCCACTTAAATTTTTAACAACTAAACATGGTGTTTGAGCAATGTCCAGCTATTCAGTAAGTTGATTATTTGCTTTCTATTTTTATTAAATATATAAGTTTATAAAATTATATGTAAATTATTAAGTAACAAAATTATTTTATAAATAAATGTAGGCATGCAACTTGTGTTTATTGTTCAGAATTAACATTAACTTCTTATTTTACCAAATTTCAACCGGTGGAGAAAAGTTTGCATTTAATAGAGTTCTTTTTCACATACTTCCTAAACCATAATCTTAAACTCCATTCCAACGTCATTCAAAATGGATAAATCTTACACTCAATAGCCTAGCTTAAGCTACCGCTATAGAGAAGTTTGCATTTAGTGGAGCTATTTTTCACCTACCATTTAACATAATTGTTAAATGCTAATATATCCTTGAAAGGAGAGGTTGAAGTCCAAATAACATAGGTATTTCATAATATTTTAGATTGAAATAAAATTGTAATCCATGTTTGATTAACATCTAACATGATCTAAGAGTTAGTTGATTTTATTAACATCTAACATTATCTAACGTGATCTAAGAGTTAGTTGATGTAAGGAATTGAGCTAGCCAAAATTAAGTTCAGTAATTAAAATTCTCCAAGTTAAAGCTAAAGTGTGAGTTGAGTTAAAGTCCTTATGCAACTTCCCTTCTTCACAGTTTTGGGACTAGACAGGTATTTCATCAAGAAATTTGTCTCATCATTCATAATAAAGATATAATTTATGAGTTTCAACTTTGTTTAAATCCTAAATTTTGAATCTCATATTTCATAAATTCCAAATTTTGGATCTTCTAAATTATTGGACAGCAATCCATACTGAACTATATCTACATGAAATCTCTTCTCAAAAAAAAAATATCTTTTGTTTTATAGTCAAACTTCTCAATCTCATAATCAGTATGAGATGATTCTTCAGTTTCCGTTGTTAGAGCTACATTTTGTTTTTTGAAAAACTGAAACAGTGAAAAATATATTAATATCTACAAGTAAAATATCTGGTACCTATATTTTTTTCCTTTATATTTATACGTTGTCCAGGTTTTCTCTGTCCAAACAAAGTCTTTTGATCTATGCATTTTATGACTACAATCTCAAACTCATAGCATCTCAATTCTCCACCAATTTTTTTGGTAGTAGGATTTTATTCCCCAAACGAAATGCTTTTTATAAAGTTCTTAATTCGTTAAATAACTTAACTATCTTTTATAAATAAAAATTATTAATAACATCTATTAGAATTAATATTAAATACATTTATTAAACTTGATCTCAAAAGATCTCAATTAATAACTTATAACATAACTTTATTACAATATTGAAAAGTTATAACTTGTAACTTACTTGAAACCCTTGACTTGTACCTTATTCGAAACCTCGTTAGAAGTAAAAATTAATCACCTTGGATATGAATTAAGATACTATTAGTTCAGGCTAATCGATATACCTATAGAGTGTACCGATGCAAATTGTTAATGAGAATCTAAGCTGCAAATGCTTACAAAAATTCCCAATTAATTATTAAAAGGATCCCTATGTGAAAAAACAAGTTAACCTAAATTCTTTCTATAGAATGTAGATGTAATATTACTTCCTTTACACACATTTAGTTGAATGCGGACTTACCTTCGTAGATCCTATAACAAATCATTTAAATTGATATAAAATTGCAAACCCTGTTGATGTATAGGGTATTCATAATAAAAGTCCTGCAACATCCTTAACATCTTTGTTTATAGTTAGTATTAGTTGATAACAAATATAGTTATTAAAAAAATGGTAGGGTAGGGTTGCTTATTTGTCTCTTGTGACAAGGCTCAAAAGATAGGCGACTCCTAGGATAAAGGTTCATTATGGTGGGCTTCGAGACATCTACAGTGAGTCACAAGTTACTGGTATATTTGGCTTGGGGACTGTTGGATATACCCTTAAGAAGTTGTTGTTTCCATGGTTAAAAAACAAATATAATTATTAAACATAACAAATACAATTACTATAAAATTATGCTTGCAGTAGTCTCAAAGTAAGCATACATACTTGAAAGAGGCTCTGAAACATCGGGTCTTCACTTAGTGAAACCATGTCCTTTATGGAATATTAAATAATATCCCTAATTTCACTACATATTGATAATTACTTATAACATAAACTTTTGTTGAGCCCCCCTACCAATACATATTTCGAATTTTTAAAAAAACCTTATTTTTATGATATATTCCTTATTTTTAATAAAAACCCCTTTTTATGCCCAATACCTATAAACCCTTCATGCCCTATTTCCCCCCTCCATACCTACATACCTTATTTTTCACAATTAAATACCCACTTTATGAATGAACGTGATAAGATATTGCTCAACAAAGTCAATCTCCGTGCTCTAAAAAAATAAATCAAAAATTATGAATATGAAAATGCATATACAAATTTTTATATGCTATAGGCTTGTAACATTTTCAAGGAAAACCATAAATGACCTGCTTCTATGTTTTATTTAAGCGATCCCATTCATTGGTTACAAGTTCTAAGTAAACAATGCTGAACTTAACTAGTTGGGAATGTCAAACCTCTCACCAATAATAGATTGGGAGAATATCCATTTATATATTCAGTCTTATAATAGCTTAACTCTTCATATGCAAAAGAGATGAATGTAAAAATAATAGATCAATGCTATGAGCAAAGATGCTAAGAAGAAGCACAAGAAATAGATCTTGCTACTAAAAATTCTCACAAGTATACACATGAAAAATAAAGAGAAGAAAAGAGACTGAATCACATGAATGAAGAGATGAATATTGGTGTGTATCCTTCCATTGAATAATGATGAATAATAGTGTACATAAATAGTACATCCCTCATAGGAAAATCGAGTTGTATAGAGACAACTCATAAAGCTCAAAAATGCTAACTTACCAAAATATAGCAAACCCCCATAGGTGGCTAAAGCACTTCCCAAATCTATCAAGGACCTCATGAATTGGAAAAAACATGAGTGAGTTGTCAAGGATATGGAAAAAACATGCTAATCCTAAAAAATGGAGGAAAAGTCATGAAGGATGGGTTGGAAACAAAAGCACCAAGTTTCCTAGTTTGACTAGCTTTACCTTATCCACAAAAAAGAAGGAAAAGCAGAATAAAGCAAAATGTTAGAATTTCATCATTAAGCTAGCATTATATTAGGATCTTTAACTGAGAGAATAACAAGCACAACAATCAAACACAAGAGACAATGAACACCGTGTTTATCCTCGGGGAAACCATAAATGGTGAAAACCCCGCAACTTCCTCAGAGATAGAATCAGCAACAAAAGTAAAACCCAAAAACATCAAGATGATCTCCATAGCTTCTGTCTCTCTCTCTCTCTCTCTCTCTCTCTCTCTCTCACTGAGAGATCTTCTTCTCTCTCACTCATGCACCCCAATGAGTGAGTGTGTGTATGTTATAAATAGAGAGTCTCACTCTCTATTTATATTGTTTCATCCACATAACCTTTAATTATGTTACATAGGCTCGAGTAATCCTAACTGAGTAATGTAAGCTCGAGTAACCACAACTGGGGTACCAATGACCTGACTTACATTAACTCACCTAGGGCCAACTTCTCTAGGAGATTCTAATAACCCAAGGGCCCCACAACTGCGGGGACTTTAACCCTTAACCAATAGGAGGGTTACCCACAATGACTTGACATGACTTGTTACATTATATAAACTTCCCGATAAGAACCTCAGGGTATGACATGACTCAAATACATTACAGACACATCCCGGAATAAACATCGGGGTACAATACATAAGATATATGGATGAATACATTCCGAAGTTACAAATACATCAACACTCCCTCTTAACTAGGAAGGTATTCTCTCGACACAATATATCAGCACAAGTCTTCTTCTCTGTATCATCTAGATCATCATCAAGTCATCTTCATCATCGGATCTGGATCATCACTCAATATGGATCACCATTGGACATCATCACTGGATCTGGATCATCACTGCTAGATCATCATCACTCGATCTAGATCGTCACTGGGTCATCATCACAGGTGCTATCTCTTGATTATTCTCGTCATAGGAATCTCTATAGAGCCAGCCCTTTTTCATGTTAGATGTACATCTACAGATCCAGTCCTTTTTCATACTGGATGTATCATCACACAGAGCTAGTCCTTTTTCATAATAGATGTGGCATCCACTCAGAGGTAGTCCTTTTTCATACTAGATGAGTCTTCATAGAGCCAGTGCTTTTTCATACTGGGTGTGGGATCCTCCCAGAGCTAGTCCTTTTTCATACTAGATGAGTCTTCACAGAGCCAGTCCTTTTTCATACTGGGTGTGGCATCCACACAGAGCTAGTCCTTTTTCATACTAGGTGTGGCATCCACACAGAGCTAGTCCTTTTTCATACTAGATGAGTCTTCACAGAGCCAGTCCTTTTTCATACTGGATGTGGGATCCACTCATAGCTAATCCTTTTTCATACTAGATGAGTCTTCACAGAGCCAGTCCTTTTTCATACTAGGTGTGGCATCCACATAGAGCTAGTCCTTTTTCATACTAGATGTGTCTTCACAGAGCCAGTCCGTTTTCATACTGGATGTGGGATCCACACAGAGCTAGTCATTTTTCATACTAGATGTGTCTTCATAGAGCCATCCCTTTTTCATAATGGGTGTGGAATCCATACATACAACTGACGATGGAAGGAACCAATCCTCTCACCATGTCACAGTTCTTACATCCGACCATGGAAGGAACCAATCCTCTCACCATGTCAGAAGGGAACAACACTTATATCTAACCATGGAAGGAACCAATCCTCTCACCATGTTAGAATGGCACAGCACTTATATCTGACCATGGAAGGAACCAATCCTCTCACCATGTCAAAAGGGATCATGAAATCATCACTTCCCTTTGGAGGGAACCTTGATCTGGAGAACACCAAGCTTCTCCCTAAAGTACTTAAACTTCACTCTAGCCATTTCTAGCATAGAATCACATCAGGGATGATTATGTCCAAGGATAACCTGCGAGCTTCGTCAAGACCGATTACATCCAAGAACAACCTACAGGACCGTTTACATCTTAGCAACCTATGAGCTTCGCCAGGATTTATGCTCAGACAACCTGTCTCACCAGCTATGCTAGAATTCCCTCTTTCGAGAGATCTTGATCTGTATCACAAACTGGAGCTTCACTACTCCTCTCTGCATCATACCAAAAATGCAAGTCAGATCAATCAAATCAAATAATAGTTTTCAAAAGAAACATACTACCTCCCAAATAGCAAGTGGCAACATCTTTTGCCTCAGCTGCACTCAACACCATGCAGGACTCCATCTTACCAACCAAGAGATCACACATGATCTCATACTGAAGAAGCACCCCAAAGTGCTCTTCCTATCAATGGCATTTCCCAATCTTAATCCATATAACCTTCCAGGTTAATCTTCTGATTCGTATCATACTTGCAGCCATCAAGTGAACATGTCTTAATGTGTTCACAACAAAGAAAGTATCTGGTGTCGTATCCGTCAGGTACATCAAGGAACAAATCATCTGATGATACATTGTGGCATCAATCAACTCTGATGAAGAAACACTCAATAGCTTCAGGTTCGATTCCATAGGTGTGGTCATGCAGTCCATCATCATGAACCTATTCAGGATCTCTACTGCATACTTCCCTTGTCCACACATCCATGCCTATAAAATAGTGCATCGACACATAATGAGAGCATCACTGGTCTTCCGCCTTTAACCTTGAAGCAAAGGTTGGAATCCACTTTACTCTCAGTAAAGCCTAGAGTCATCAGTAATCTATCCATCCCGTCATACCATGTCGAACCTCATAATATTCTGCAGTCACTCCCTCTGAAGCATCATACTCCCTCTATCTTCCGTACTCTATGCACTGAAACATTCTATACCGGAGTGACAAGTAGCCTCCTATGCTACTAATCTTCTATGTATCCATCTAGGATCACTGGATACCAAGATCCTCTATCTTGAATCTTTTCAAAAGTTCTTCTTGCACCCATCTGTGAGCTTGTCATCCTTTATCAACCTTGTTGCAAAGGTTCAAATATTCATCAAGCTCCTCATGTATGTGTTATCCCATGGGTGTCTTCTGAGCTCGTACAAGGCCTTCTTTCATTTGCACACATGATTCTGCCTGTCATGTGTCTTCACTTGTAGTGGCTACAAATGTCTCTTCATAGTCTATGCCTTCTTTTCGTGAAAAGCCTCATGCTACGAATCTTTCCTTGTATCCCACGATGTTTCCATCTACTGCATCATGGAACTATGAACTTTCCTTCATGTATCGATACTGCATCCTAGACATCATTCTTCTTGAACTGATCTTCCCTTTGTTCTTGGATGGTTCTGCATCAATGATGTCGCTGCATTCGTCATATTATTTTTCATTTTGAAATGTCGTCACTTGTTCTTTGGAACAAGTCTCATCCTTCTTTGCTTGTAGCCGATTATGTATGTGATCTTTCCTACAAGTCAAATACATTTGTATGGTTAGAAACATTTCATAAGGAATATTCATGCTGGCAAATTCTTATGCATAAATATATGATCATGCAACTACTTTAGCCAATACAACATTCATCCATATCTCATGGAAACTTTTCTAGATGCCTTCCATCTCTACTAGGACAACATTGAGATTGTGCACTAATCCAATATGTCAGCAAAGAGGTTTCATTCTAGATAAGTAGCAATCGAGAGTTGTATAGCACCATGAGCTACTTACCCATCACATGCATATTAGTAGTATACTGTCATTAATGCAAACATTCTATCATGCATAATACATTAACTGAATATAAACAAATGCATAACAAAAACAATATCATGAAATGACAATTGAATACTTATCTTTATTTGTTTCGTGGGTTGACTCCTTCTTGAGCCTTAAGCTTCGTCGTCTTCTTCATTCATAATAGCTTCATTTCTTATCCAAATGCTAAGGTGGATAAGAGGTTCTTCAAGAGTTGAGTTCTTCATATTCCTCATTGGTTGAGAGATCTTCTTTGGATGGTGAGAGCTTCATCTTCAGTTGCTCCCATCTTCTCTTCTCTTATTATGTGTGCTCTTCCCAGAGTCTGCTAAAAGTAATCACACATTCCTCGCATGAATGAATCCCATGATCCTGGGAGGCCATTCAAGGTGGCTATCACCACTTCTGCATTCTCCACTTCTTCTTCTACAACTACAAGTTGTTCTTTGATTTGAGAGACCCTTGTAAAGTATGACTGCATGGTATGTGAATTCTGGATCTTCACATTCTTCAACTGGTTTCTTAAGGTCATATTCTGATTTATGTTCTTCCCTTCAAATAGCTTGGTCTAGGAATCAAACATCTTCTGTTTCTTTAGGAAATACATTTGTGGTACAAGTTGATCCGTGATTGAATCAACAATGATCTTCTTGGCCTTGACCAAGTTCTTCTTGTGTAAGGCTTCTAACCTCATCTCCCTCTGGAACTGGAACCTCTATACTCATGAAGGTGTCCAATTCATTTTCTTCAGAGAGATCATATACTTCCATACGTGGAAGTTGTCAACTTCACCAAGCTTATCATCAAGCTGATGTGATATATCACTTTGAAATGAGAACCTCAAATGAAAATAGCAAAGGATTAGATCTTACTGATTTGAGGTGTCCATCCTGGATCTGGAGCTGGCTGATCTAGGGTTTATCACAGAAATCCTAATTTTCAAAGAATTGGAATCTTTTAGATCTGATTGGATAGATATATATATATATATATATATCTTCAAATGGAGTTGTCCAATGTACTTCATTTCTGAAAACAGTGGAGGGAAGCTCCTGGAAGAGGAAGCCCAAGTTTTCCAATTTCTTCTACAGAAATACCTGTCACTATTTCCGTGATATCTCTGAAATTACTTCTCCTCTGTGTCTTAAATTTTTCACTAAGGTAACCTCACATGTTCCTGATCCAAAACCATAGGTTTCATCAGAATTTGTTTCACCACTTTGGATTTATGATCATTTCCCCAACGTGACCTGTTACAGGACTGTTCCAAACAGCGAAGTTGTACGAACTGCTACGTGTCATTGTTTTATCTTCTAGGTCTAAAATTCAGACCACATAAAGCATAGTCTGTGCCCTTTCTGTAAATGCTTCATGAATGGAATTTGGACCTCTATATCCCAAGCTATAGAAATTCTCCCTAGGTGTCTTGTTTAGGGATGAATTATGGAAGAGGATGGAACCCTAACTTGGAGGGATCATATCTCCCATAATATAGCGAATATGAGGCTAAATTTTGGACACAGTCTTCATCAGGATTTTAACTTTGGTCCCTACCATTTTCCGCACTTGAGCCTTCGCCAATAGTGATATATATTGAATGTACCAAAACTTATCAATTTTAGTATTTAGGGTTTTTCTAGCTCGGGGTCAAACTAGGGTTTGAATTTCCTGGAGTTTCACTCAACCAAATTTCTTGATCCAGGTCTCTAAACTTAGATTTTGATGAGGAGAATAATCCTATGTCGGACTCACTCAAAAATTCGTCTTCTGTAGAAAGCCTAATTTCCGCATCGAAAAATCAAAATGTTCGGAATCGAATTTCGCTTCGACAGAAAGATGCGCCCTTCAATGGAGAGTCAGCCTAGCATACTTTTGTTGATTGATTGTGGAGAGAGACCCAAAAAGTAATAATCCCTAGCTTCTACAGCTGCACAATGTCTTCTTCTCAGGTTAGCTCCGATACCATGTTAGAATTTCATCATTAAGCTAGCATTATATTAGGATCTTTAACTGAGAGAATAACAAGCACAGCAATCAAACACAAGAGACAATGAACACAGTGTTTATCCTCAAGGTAACCATAAATGGTGAAAACCCTGCAACTTCCCCAGAGATAGAATCAGCACCAAAAGTAAAACCTGAAAACATCAAGATGATCTCCACAGCTTCTATCTCTCTCTCTCTCACTGAGAGATCTTCTCCTCTCTCACTCATGCGCCCCAATGAGTGAGTGTGTGTGTGTTATAAATAGAGAGTCTCACTCTCTATTTATATCGTTTTGTTCACTTAACCTTTAATTCTGTTACGTAGGCTCGAGTAATCCTAACTCAGTTATGTAGGCTCAAGTAACCACAGCTGGGGTACTAATGACCCGACTTACATTAACTCACCTATGGCCGACTTCTCTAGGAGATTCTAATAACCCAAGGGCCCCACAACTATGGGGAATTTAACCCTTGACTAATAGGATGGTTACCCACAATGACTTGACATGACTTGTTACATTATAGAAACTTTCTGATAGGAACATCAGGGTATGACATGACTCAAATACGTTACAGACACATCCCGGAATAAACATTGGGGTCCAATACATAAGATATACGGATGAATACATTCTGAAGTTACAAATACATCAACACAAAATCAGCTGTAAAGTGTTGTATAGTAATTCTGGATGGTCAAAAGGTGGTCAAGATCAACCCAGAATTAGAAATAAATCATTCCTAGGATATAGATGGCATGTATTGACTTTAAGGTGCAAGTGGATGCCAACTAATTAAGCCGGTTGGTGAATAATTAATTAAATAATGATTATTATTTTATCCTAAGTTATGAGTGGGTTTAATATATTCCAACACCCCCCTATAAGTCTGACTTTATGATGGTATGACAAAAAATATGGATGCATATAGGGCCCAACAACAAGGCTATGATCACCCTTTAACAATTATTATGTCCAGAAAAGTGAGGAAAGAGGAAAAACCACATGGGGAAAATCCTCCCTCAAGATAGGAAAAGGCACAAAAATTGAAATATGCCTTCAACATATATTCATATTCACTTTAATGAGCTGAATGAACTACTTCTGGATGAAGGAATCACTGAAGAAATCATGAACTCCATGATCATGCGCTAGAGTGTAGAACCTGCAAGAAGGAAGAGGAGAGACTCCTTGTATCTCATCAACTGATGAAGTAGGAGCATTATCTAAATTCTTCTTGATGATGTCAAACTCTGATCTGCAAACATAATCTGAAATGGAAAAGAGATCTGTGCATACTCCTTTCCAAAGAGTACAAAAATTAATATAATTTATTTCACACCCAATTCCCTGAATAGCTACAAAATTGTGATATGAATCACATGATGTAACACCTTTCCAGATATGATATGAGGCTGATAAAACTCTGATATATCAGAAATATTAGCATATGGAACAGCAAGGAAAAAGGCTTCAATGGCTCCATGAGGATATATGGCTAGACTAGGAAAACTATGAGCAACTGGGGAAAACTTTTAGGTGTAAAAATCTGAATGATGGATGGGCATAAGATCTGAAACATAAGTGTTTAGAACAGATCCAGACATGTTTAATATCAGTCCAAATATGACTAAGGTCATGGATAACCAGCCATTGAAATATAGGAAAGACTTCAAACCATGTAAGATAAATATCACTACGTAAGAGACCAATGAGGAATCAACTAGTGAACGAGGGATTTGTATAGTCTTAGCAGTTAAATATAATAGGATTCCTATCATAGACCGATAGTGTGAAACATCAAATAATGGTGCATCATCATCTTTACTGATCCTGCCACTAGTTGTCATAGGTGTACTTACAGGGGCACACTCATCCATTCCAAAAAAAATTAACATTTCTTGTAGATACTTGGACTGAGATATAAAAATCCCCTTATATGTTTGAGAGATATGAAGTCCTAGGAAGAAGGACAGTTCTAAAAAGTTGTGCAACTAGCAGTTAAGTACTATTTTATTCTGAGGGTTTTTGGGTGGAGCAAGGGAAGGACATATTTGTCCTTTGGCAAGTTTTAGCATGCCTAGCGTGTTGTAGCATCATTTCAGCTAAAGCTGATAAACCAGAGGTTGTAAGCCTCTCGAGGTGTTGAAGCACCTCCGTACATTTCTTGTAAACTTTTCGATATAAATATAAGTTTTATTTTTTATGAGAATCTTGATGTTTACAAGTGTATATGACTGAACATGATAGACATATCTTAGTAAACTGCCGAAAGAAGTAAATACCAAAAGTCAAAAGGTATAGTTGACTCTTTTACAAAGTTGTTAATTTGGAAATATTTTCTCGAGTCCACAGATTCACCCCCCTTCTCAGTATACTGTGGGTGCTCACAATTGGTATCAGAGCCAATAACTTCATTGTAGCTAGATCATCTTGAAGGTAATTCTTGAAGAGCACATCCTTGTCAAACCATGGAGTTCAGGGAAATTCCTAAGTTTGATGGAACAAACTATACCTTTTGGAGAAAAAGAATGAAGGCCTATTTGATGTCTCTAGGTTTTGATGTATAGACCAGTATACCAATGGGTATGTGATGCCTAAGAATCACCAACAAGTGACGAAGAAAAGAAGGCTTGTGAAAAAAATGTGATAGCCTTGAATGCAATTTTAGGAGGATTGGAAAACTCAGAGTTTGTCAAAGTCATGAATTATGACACCGCCAAGGAAGTATGGGACAAGATGAACAATGTATACACAGGTGATTCAAAGGTCCAAAAGGAAAAATTGTCGACTTGCAGGTCTCAGTTTGAAGGACTAAAGATGATGGAAGAAGAGAACATTGTTGCATATCTTCAAAGGGTTGAAGAAGTGGTAAACACTATGAGAGGGATTAGAGAAGAAATCAAAGAAACATTGGTAGTTCAAAAGATACTAAGATATCTACCTTCCAGAGTCAATCCCAAAGTTTCTGTAGTTGAAGAAAAATATACCTTGGACCACCTCAAATTGGATGAGTTGCATGGGTTACTCACAACCTATAAATGAGGATTGAAGACTCTAATCCTAAAGAAGAAACCTTTAAAGTTGCAACAAAGAATCAATAGGACATGAAGAGTCAGTTATCTGGTGATCTTGAAGATGTCTCAGATGAGGAGATGTCAAACTTTGTCAACAAACTGCCTAGAGGAACTGATAGATATAAGGGTAAGCTCCCTTTGAAGTCCTTCAACTGTGGAAAAATAGCACACTTTGCTACCAAGTGCCTACACAAAGGAGACAAAGGTATGAATAATCAAAGGTAGAATGATGAAGAAGCAAAATCTATATTCTAAGGCTGATGATGAAGTATCAGAAGTTGATGAAGATGAGGAAAACTCAGACCTTGACAAAAATGAAATTTTGTTTCTTGCAATAGAAAATCAACATCACCATGAAGAATCAAATGAAGAAACAATTGTTGTTTATCTAGAGGCTGAATTAGTAGCATCCCTAGAAGAAATAGAAAACTTGAGGGATATTAACAAGAAGCATACAAGAGAATATGTCACAACCAAAATACAGTTAACCAAGGACTTGAAAGAGGACCTAATGAAGAAGGAAAATGAAATAAATGATCTACAAGAACAACTGAAGAAGTCAGACATTCTCACTATAAAGTTTGAAAAAAGCTCAGTCGACCTGAACAATCTGATCCAACAAAGAGACTTTGGAGATATAATTGTGATTGGTTTTGAAGAATCAAAGACTGAATGCTCTAAATACCAAGAAGTTCGAAGCATGAGAGACAAGTTGGTCAAACACATGATAGAGTTGAGAAAGATCAAGAAACCATTGGAAGAATCCTCTAAACTTCTCATAGGCAGGGAAAAATAAAGTGAAGAACTGATCAAGGAGATTAGCAGCCTCAAAAACATGGAGATAAACACCTCAAAGAGTTATGCCAATATGGTACAAAATAATGATGAAACTAGAAGGTACCAAACTGTCCCAAATAATATTTGGAGACCAATCACAAATTCAAACAATCGAAATTCTTCAAGAGGATAGAGGTATCCAACATATTTTACAAACAATCAGAACTATACTAAAGGAAAGAAATATCCAAGTTTGTTCTATGGGAACTACTATACCTGTAATAATTTTGGTCACATGGCAGCTGACTGTAAGGCACCAATAAGGAGAAATATTGCTAGGAAAACAAATACAAATTTGAATCAAATCAGGAGTCACAACAGGTATGATCCTTTAGATAAAAACCCATTCTTGGTACTTAACAATTATGAAGATGAGTGCACAACATGTAATAATTTTGGGCATTCAGCACAAGACTGGCAATTGAATAAAAGTTCTTATGAAGATGAAGAAAGGGCTCATGACTTTTGTGGGATAGCCCTTTATACTCAAAAGGTCGAAGTTCAATGGTATATTGACAGCGATTGCACCAGGAATATGACTGGTGACAAAAGGAAATTTATCTCTTTGACCAAAGGAAAAAGTTGAGATGTGTCATTTGGTGATGATGGTGCAACTAGAATAATCGACAAAGGGACTGTTGCTCTAAAAGGAAGAGTGAAGGCACAAAATGTGTTATATGTGTAGGGATTAAAACATGATCTGTTGAGCATAGGAAAGATATGTGATTCTAACTACAATATTGTCTTTTATGCTTGTGGCCATGAGATTCGAAGGAATGGATAAAAAGAATCGTTGGAAGAGGAACCAGAACTCCTGAAAATGTTTACATTTTATAAGAGATCCGGGGAGAAAATCATTATGTTGGTCGCACTGATGAGAATTGGTTATTGCACAAAATTTTGGGACATCTAAAATTTGACAATCTAGTTAAAATCAGCAGAACAAAGGAAGTTAGAGGTTTACCCAAGTTATCCAATCCAACACCAAGTTTATGTGACTCCCGTCAACATGGAAATCAAGTTAGGGCAAGTTTCAAAAGGAAGGAACAACCCTCAACCTAAAAAAATTTGGAACTCATTCATACAGATCTATGTGGACCTGCTCGAACCCAATCCTTGCAAGGAGAAAGATACTTCATGCTGCCCATAGATCAAAAGCATTTGACATATTCAAAATATTCAAAGCCTTGCTAGAAAATGAAAGTGGTCACAAATCAAGTGCTTAGGATCTGATAACGGAGGTGAATTCACATCCAATGAGTTCAATCAGTTTTGTGAAAGTCATGGTATCCAAAGGCAATTCTTTACGACAAAAACTCCACATCAAAATAGAGTCTTAGAAAGGAAGAATAAGACTGTCCAAGAAACAACCAGAACTATGCTTCTTGAGGCCAACATTGCAGATACCTTCTAGAGGGAAGCAATATCAACAACAATATACATTATAAACTGATCCCAACTGAAATTCAACAGTGATAAAACACGGTATGAGCTGTGGAAAGGTAGACCTGCTTCAGTTGGATATTTTAAATTAATTGGAAGCAAGTGTTACATCAAGATCAATGATGATAAACTTGCAAAAATTAACTCCAGATCTGATGAAGGAATATTTCTTGGGTACTCTACAAGTTAAAAAGCATACAAATGCTATAAAAAGAGGCCGAGGAGGATTCTTGAAAGAATAGATGTTAAAATAGATGAGGAACTACCTAAATACAAAGAAGAACTAACTGAAATTGAAGTGGAAGATACAGTCAATCAAGAAGCAGAATCAGTGAAGGATAGAATGAAGAACAAGAAAAGAAACAAGATGAAGAAGAACCTATATCCACGATAACTAGCAGAAGATCAGCATCTAATAAACCTTCAGTCAATTCAGTTAAGAGAGATCATCTTGATGATCTCATCATAGGAGATATTGAAGATGGAATTCAAGTCAGAAAAACACCAAGAAGAAGATAGATTTCCTAGCTATCAACCATTGAGACCACAACCTTCACCGAAGCACATACAAATGAATCATGGGCAAAGGAAATGAGTGATGAACTTAGTCAAATTAAGAAAAGTGGAAGTTGGGAGCTGATTCCTAGACCAAAAGACCAAAATATAATTGGCACCAAGTGGGTGTTCAAAAATAAGATGAATGAAGAAGGCAAGATAGTCAAGAATAAAGCTAGACTTGTATGCAAATGTTATGCTCATATTGAAGGAGTGGACTTTGATGAAACATTTTCCCTAATTTCTCGCATCAAAGCTATCAAAATATTCCTTTCATACTCCTATTTTAAAAATTTCAAGGTATATCAACTGGATGTAAAATATTCCTTTTTGAATGATGAACTAAATGAAGAAGTCTACGCTGAAAAACCTGAGGGTTTCAAACATCCTGGAAAAGAAGATTATGTTTGGAAGTTGAAGAAGGACCTTAATGGGCTTAAGCAAGCTCTGAGAGCTTGGTATGTTCGGTTGGACAACTATCTTATTCAACAAGGTTTCAAAAGAAGCAATGCAAATAGTATTATTTATTTCAAACTAGAGAAAGATGAACTTCTAATTACTATGGTCTATGTTGATGATCTTATCTTTGGTTGAAATAATAATAAATTGAGTCATGAGTTTGTTGAGGTCATGGCACAAGAATTTGAAATGTCCATGATTGGAGAACTGTCCTTCTTCCTAGGACTTCATATCTCTCAAACATATAAGGGGATTTTTATATCTCAGTCCAAGTATCTACAAGAAATGCTAATTTTTTTTGGAATGGATGAGTGTGCCCCTGTAAGTACACCTATGACAACTAGTGGTGGGATCAGTAAAGATGATGATGCACCATTAGTTGATGTTTCACACTATCGCTCTATGATAAGCATCATGTTATATTTAACGGTTATGTTACTTTGCAAGTTCATAAATGGTTATGTTGCATTATTTCATTCCTCGAGTATTATAATGGACTATGGCATTCCTCAGATGTTTTATCTAATTTCTACATCTAATACATAGTAAAAATATGGGTTAATGGTGCATTGTGAGACTTAATAATGTTCAGTTATCTTTAACCATACAATAATGGTTGACTATTATTGATCATGTTTTATTGTGTTTGGCAATGATGACCATGATTGATTGTGGATAACCATGTTGACTATGGTCATACATGGTTTAACTTTATTGAGTATGGTTGGTACGGTTGAATATGACTTAATGGTTTTGTCACATTGATATGATCAACAACGGTTATGTCACATTATGGTTTTCATCAATCGTTATGTCACATGTTGACATTCCTTGATGTTTGTCATAATGTGACATTCATCGTGGCTTACATATGTAAAACTGATACATTATTGTATGATTATGTTGCATTATAGCATTCGTTATGGGTTATGTCACATAGAGTTTAGCTGACTTTGGTTGATTCTGTTGTCCTATAGTTAAACATGGTTGACTATGGTTGATTATGTTTGACTATAATCCTATATTCAAACATGGTTGATTATGGTTGAATTTATGGAAAATATTTGAGTTTGGTTAACTCTCTCATCCCATTAATGGGGAAACTTTATTCATGTTCTCATTTGCATTGGATTCACTATGTTTTATTATAGTCAACCATGGTTAACTATGTTTGAATTTGGTTGGAAAAGGTTGACTTTGGTTGAATTTAGTTAGCCATGGTCTTAAGGACCTACGTTAAGCTATGATTTTTTTAATCATTCTCTCTCATTGTGACATTCATTTAGTTGTTGGTTATCTTAAATTGCTACATTATTAAATGGTTATGTTACATGTGTGTTGCATGACAGCCTTTAATAAAAGTTATGTCGCATTGGGTTTGGTTAGTCATGATTGACCATGGTTAACTATGGTTGAATGGTTATATCAAATTACATCGTTCATCAAAATTTATGTCACATTGTGATGTTCATCAAGGGTTATGTCTCAACATGATGTTGGGCACTTGCACAAAGTTGAGGAACCTTTTAAATGCAATTGTAGCTCTACAAAACACGCTTCTGCTTTGCAAAAACAAAATACATATGTGTTCCTTGATGATAGAGTTGGAGGAGCTTGATCCTAACAAGTAATTTGATACGCAGGATGGGTATATAGAAACCCACATGTGTTTTATTGTTACAAAATGCATGTACATTTTGTAGTTACAAAATGTACATGCATTTTGTAGTTACAATACACGCATCTGTTTTTAAATTACAAAACATGCATTTGTTTTGTAGTTATAAAATGTGTGCACATTTTGTAGATGCAAAATACACATGTTTTATAAGAAATGTTATATACCTCTACATTTCATCTACCCCTCTCTCTCTCTCTCTCTCTCTCTCTCTCTCTCTCTCTCTGTGTGTGTGTGTGTGTGTGTGTGTGTGTGTGTGTGTCATTTCCTCCCTC
>LPNX010633461.1:8465-140189 GCA_001517045.1 Pseudotsuga menziesii
TCATCATGATTTCCTCACAGTATTCATGTGCCTATTTCATCTTTGCCTACAATTTTCTTCTTAACCTAGTCCTAGGTTTCACATAAATGCTCTCTAACTTCAACAGCTGATCACAAGCTTCATTCTTTGAAGTTATATTTTTTAACATAACACTTAGCATTTCAGGGTTTTCATCTGTAAATGAAACTTTAGGACATAAACTTTTCTGACTTGGTTGTTCTATAAAACCCTTCCTTTCTGCTACAACAGATTCAATTTTTTTTTCATGATTTGTCGTTTGCTGGTTCAAGTCTTCCATTACCTTTTTTCCTTTCTCTTTAGTCTTTTCTTCAAACCCTAGCTCTGTCAGCAGAATTTCCCAAGTTCGTCCTTCCCTATGCAATTGTGAAACCAACAACAGTTTTATTAAACCCTGATGGTATACTAAACAAGCAGTATGCTCTGGATGGCATTGAACCCACACAATCATCTTTTGTAGGCTCTTCAATATATATAATGGGAGATTGAGCTTCAAGCTTCCATTGAGGTGCATTAACAACCATAAATGGCATTTGAGAACCCTGTCATACCGATCCTTACATGTAATATAATTTTGCGCCATTTCTAAGGGAATTTTCCAGTTAGGTTTTATCTTGCTCACATGAATACCATTCTTCCAGTCTAATTTTTCAAACCCTAGAATTAAGAACTCACTGTAATCTCCTTGAAAGTATTGTTGCTAAAACCATATTTCTCCTTGCACCGGAACGTCTATTTCTTCAGCAATAGACTCTTCATTTACCATGATTTTTAAACTCTTGAGCTTAACCATTCCATCTTTATAATTTTTGATAAAATCCATAGTTACCTGTGAATGATAACCCTGCAACTTTTCATAGAAAGCAAACCATCCAGCATTCTTCATCAACTGGGCTGACCTTGGAAACTTCAGTATCCATTATGTGTTATCAGGTTCCAGTCTACAAATCAGGCCTCCTGGTTTTCTTTTCACCACGATTTTTGAATCCTCTTCCTCTGTTATTTTCGACATTTATGCAAACCTTTCACAATATACACTTTCAAGAAGAAATAATGTTGTTTTTGTTTCCCTAAAAACTTAAACAAATGGTTCTGTTAAACTACACTCTAAGCTTCATTTTCAAGGCCTTTCACTTTCCTCTTACTCTAAAAGAACACGATGCTCTGATAACCAGCACAAAAATAGTCGACTAGAAGCAATCCACAGGCCATTTGATAAAGTAGTACACGTGCAACAATTTACATTCAAATGCAGAAGACCATACAATGTAAATTTTGTCTTCTTCAAGAAAAAGAATACAAGATCAAATCAAATCCCTACTATTTCCAGATCTACTGTACACAATTTTCCATTATTTTACCCTTCCAAATTTTGGGATCTCAAACAATAAATGTCCATCATAATATCATATCAACGGTCTCTAATAATCTTCACCAAGTTCGAAAGAGAATTCGAGCACAGTAACATGACAAGTTTTAGGAAAAATAAAATATTATTATCAATCTGTCAACAATGTCATCGTTGGTACCATTACTCATTACATGAAATTCCTCGATTTCATATGCAAAACATTTGTGCAAGCCAATGAGTGACACGATGTAGAACATTATTACTTAAATAGGACTGCTTTTAAGAAGTAATTATAACTAGTACCGAGCCTGTCCAACATAAATATGTTTACATATACCATAGTTTCGTTGTCATATTTTTGAGAACAAATGGTACTCATGAATAAAACCATAAATGAAATACTCTTTAAAAAATGCTGCCAGTTTGAGAAGTGCTGCCAGTTTAACAATCCAATTCATAATATAAAAACGTCTTGCACTTAATATAGGTTCATAGCTTTAAATAAGTGATGATTTGAGCCTTCAAAAGATATAATAAAAAAAAATATAAAAATAATGACATTCAAAGGTATAAAACAAGGTAAAAGTAAGGACATAAACTCATCATAATAAAAAATCTATAAAACCCTAGGATAAAAATGAAAAAAACAACCTTAGAGATAACATAAGGAAAGGAGCATGTGCCTTGGAAAAATCACATAATATATAAGAAACACCGAAATTCTCTAAATTGAATGGTTGGAAAAGTTGTTCTTTCGGTATAACACCTTGATACCACCCTCCAACTATATCAACCATGTCTAATATTGCAATAAGACATTCATAGAATATACAAGGGACATAAGCACTAATAATGTGGTTATGTTGGAATAATTGGTCCTAATTCCCTGATTGTTTATGTCCATTCCTAATAAGAAGCCCTTATTTATGATATTTCCTCATCCCTCACTACTGTATTTATATGGCTCATTCGATCAGTTTTTCGTCAGATTGACGTCGATTGGAAAGTTGGTGAAAATTCCATGGATTTATGTCTTCGACAAATTTAAAGACACGTTTGTTGTGCATTTATTCACGTCCAAAAGCACCATTAGTTAATTTTAGTGGAACGTCTAAAAAGCAAAGTCCCTTAATGTGGAATGAATGTCCAAAAAAACAAGCTTGCAACTTGGACATAACGTGGAAAGAATGTCCAAAAAGCGACGCGTCTAACATGGAACTAGCATTGGATGAACATCCAATAAGCCATGTCTAAATTCAACCTAACATGGAATGGAAATCCTTAAGAGATGTTTCCATCATGGAATTAACGTTAGCTAAACATCCCCGATAAGCCATGTCTAACTTGGACCTAACATAGAATGAGCGTCCTAAAAGGGATATTTATAATGTATAACTAACATCGTCTAAAAGTATGATAAGACACATCTAAAATTTCCTTGAACAAAAAGAGTGTCCATCTTCCATTGAACTATAGTTTCTAATTAAAAAGGTGGGGTAACAATAGTTTATAGGACCCTCAAGTTTCAGTCATGTTTGACGGTGAAGATGACGACGATGATGATGATGATGAAGATGAAGATGGTGATGATTGTAGTAACCCATATTTTGACTCCGGCATATTTATCATCACTCAGACTTATTACAGTGTATTTACTTATTATCTGTGGACTCAACTATACTTCATAAACTATATTTTGGCAGGTTATATGTGATTATTTACTGATGTTATGATGTTATTAGGATTATGCTCTAATTATGATATTATGATGTTATCATGCTTATATTATACTTTGATCATGATGTTACGACGATTAACATGCCTATGTAGATGCTTTGATTATGATGTTATGATGATTATCATTTATATGAAATTATTGTGCTTATGTGATTATCATGCAGTAGTCGTCATCAAATTCATTTATTTCATAACAAAAACATATAGTTGATAGTAATCCTTGGTATGATGTGATATGTATGATGTGGTACATGGGTACCCATCCATGATATGATTTATTTTGTGATTTTATGTGATGAAAGGAAATAATTTTGATATGATGGACCAGCTATTGATTTAATATTGTTATGAATGCATGTTTGCATAGTGCTAACCTGCAGGGTACAGGGGCTATGTGATAGCCAAGTGTGTGATGCAAAGTATGACTCAATACATTTCTTGAAGAAGAGCCTTAATTTCCAAGTGATGGTACGATGACACGTACCAATAAACTCGATAGCAATGCAGTATGGTTTGAGGAGTATATACCCAGTATGTTGAGAGGGATGGATGCATTTCCCACCCTATGTCACTTTGATACCTGAGGTCGTGGGAGGGCAGTGCTGAGACACGCTCCCCAAGTTGTTGTGATGACGATGGTCAGATTCCTGCTAGGAGAGGCTAGGTCCGCTAGATAGCCGACGCTACCACTCTCAGGTTTTGTGTGGGAAGGTTGGTATAGCTGGAATCCACTTTGTACTAGCAGAGGAAGGATAGGGAGGATGCAGACGCAGGTTAGGATGGGTGGACATATTAGTTATTATTGTTGAATGTTGGACATTTATGATACCGGATTAGTGATGGTAGGTACTAATATTAATTGACTGAGTAATAAGAACATAACTGTTAAATAACTCTGAATGTCAAAAGAAATCATATTATATCGGTATATTGGTCTTGTTGCGTGAAATATTATTTGTATCAGCTAGAATTTAAGGTTTTTGCTATAGTACATGTGCAGCTTGTGCATGTACTGGCCATGCATGCACACCTCACACATGCACACTAGTATGAAATATTAATTGAAAAAACATTAAATAGTTGGATGGGTTAACTAAGTAATTGTAATTTATTTAAAACTGTAAATGTACCTGATTTATTAAAAATAAATGTGTGGGGGAACTTAACACTAAACATAAACGGGTCAATGTTATCATTTCAATCAAGCAATAATAATACTGCAATTTATTATCTATTGATTAATAATAATTATTATTATTGTATTGTCATTATCTACTATTATTATTAGTTATTAGTGTTTATTATTAAGTACTTTTATTAAGTTAAACATATACTAATTATTTTACCATTTTACCATTAGCGTAAAACATTAAACAAACAATATTGGGTAATGTATGACAGTTGGGTATGTTATAAATTTACACGAACGATTAAATAGGATAAGCACCTATTAAATTTCCCCCATCTCATCCGAGGTGAAAATTGTGCAATTCAAGAAAATAACTTAAATGCGTACAACAAATGTATTAAAACCTGAACTAGTTGACTGCCCAAGAAAAGAACTAAATAACAAATTAATTTAAATATGAAGAAGGCAGTGGAAGAAGGAAGGCGGTGGAAGAAAGGAAGGGAAGGAGGTATAAGGAGGGGGATCAAATGGTTCAAAGGGGAGGATTTTTTTGGGGGATTTTGGGGGAGAGCAGTTGGGAGAAATTTTTTATGGAAGAACAGAGGAAAGAAAGTGATGGAGTAGAGAGGGAAGAAAAATGGAGGAGGGGGTTAACTCCAGGGGGTGAATTACACTCAGAAAAACAAGGAATTTGCTATCGGGTTTATCGGCATGTGGGCTCGAGGGCTAGGAAACCTGTCGGTTTCCTAGGGCCAGGAGGTTCGCTGGTCGGTAGGGTGGATCATCTGGATTGGCATCAAGGCTCGGATGAGGCTGAGACAAGGGAAAGGCAAGGCTACAGGAGCAGGATTCAGGAGCAGGATTAAGTCCAGGTATTTTTCAGTGTAACCCTCTCTTTATTGCAGGAATAAATGAATGAGAACCAGATTAAGAGTAAATGTCTTTTGCAGTTATATATTTTAGGACTTAGTGCTCTACCCGGCAAGCAGAGCACTACAATGATGATGAAGATGACGATGATGACAATGGTGATGACAAAGATGATGATGAAGATGATGATGATGAGGATGATGACGATGATAATGATGATGATGACGATGATTATGATGATGATGATGATGGTGATGATGATGATGGTGATGACGATCATTATGATGATGTTAGTTATGACGACGATGACAATGATGATGATGATGAAGATGGTGATCACGATGTTTATGTCATATGAAATGATGAAGATGATGACAATGATGACGATGACAATGACGACGACGACGACGACGACGATGATGATGATGATGATGATGACGACGACGACGTTGATTATGATGATGTTAGTTATGATCATGAAGATGATGATGATGATGATGCTGTTTGAGTTTGGAAACCCTCCCACATCGTCAATGCATGCGTATAGTCTAACCATGCCAAATTTCAGACCAAGATGACACATATATATAAAATTTCAACATTGGCCCCACGTTGCACATTAATTAATCTATAGGTATGTTTTTTGCTGCTCGAATTGTTAGTGTCAGTCATGTTTGACGATGACCCCATAAACATAGAATGAGCCTATAAACATCCCCAATAAGCCATGTCTAACTTGGACCTAACATAGAATGAGCATCCTGAAAGGGACGTTTATTGTGGAACTAACGTTGTCTAAACATATGACAAGACACATCTAAACTTGCCTTGAACAAAAAAAGTGTGCATGTTCCATTGAACTATCATTGCTCATTAAAAAGGTGAAGTAACAATAGTTTATAGGAACCTCAAGTTTCAGTCATGTTTGATGATAAAGATGACGATGATGATGACGGTGATGATGATGATGATGATGATGAAGATGAAGATGGTGATGATGATGAATATCGTGGTGATGATGATGACGGTGACGACAATGGTGATGATGAATATGATGACGATGACAATCATGATGATGATGATGATGATGATGATGGTGAGGATGACGATGATGATGGCAATGACAATGAAGATGATGATGACGATGATAATTATGATGATGATGATGATGGTGATGACAATGATTATGATGATGTTAGTTATGATGAAGATGACGATGATGATGAAGATGGTGATCACGATGTTGATGTCATATGAAATGATGAAGATGATGAAGATAATGATTATGATGATGATGATTTTGACAGTGATGATGACGATGAAAATGATGATTACGATGGTGTTAGTTATGATCATGATATCGCCGTCAATGATGATGATGATGATGTTTGAGTATGGAAACCATCACATGTCGTCAATGCATGTGTCTAGTCTAACCATGCCAAATTTCCTTGAACAAAAAAAGTGTGCATGTTCCATTAAACTATCATTGCTCATTAAAAAGGTGAAGTAACAATAGTTTATAGAAATGTCAAGTTTCAGTCATGTTTGATGATGACGACGACGATGGTGATGATGATGATCATGATGAATATGAATATGGTGATGACGATGAAGATGATGATGATGATGACGAATATGATGATGAAGATGATGATGATGATGATGACAATGATGACGACAACGATGATGATGATGATGACAATGATTATGATGATGATTATGATATATTTTTATCATTTAAGCAATATGATGTTAGGATCTTATCTGAGAGAAAAACATGCACAACAATAAACACAAGAGACAAGAGACAAAGAATTTTCCTTGGGGAAATCATAAAGGATAAAACCATGCAAATTCCTCAGAGATAGAATGAGCACCAATGACAGCAGTAAAACCCAAAGACAATCTCCACAGTCGTTCTCTCTCTGTCACTTGAGAGAGATTCTCCTCTCTCACTCATGCGCCCCAATGAGTGTGTGTGTGTGTGTATGTGTGATAAATAGAGAGGGTCACTCTCTATTTATATTCTTTCATTCACTTAATGTCCACTCCAACATGTCAGCCTCACTTAACAATTACTTAATAGGGCCGACATCTCTAGGAGAGTCTAATAACCCTAGTGCCCCACAACTGTGGGGAATTTTCCCTCTGATAAACAAGGAGGGTTAACCTTGACTCAATTGTGGGGACTATTTCCCTGACTTACAATGGAGGGTTAACCTCAATGACTTTACATGACTTGTTTACATTATTGAATCTCCCGATCATAACATCAGGGCATGACATGACTCAATTACATTATAGATACTTTCCAGAATAAACATCGGGGTACAATACATAAGATATACAAGTGAATACATTCCGAAGTTACAAATACATCAACACTCCCTATTAACTAGGAAGGTATTCTCTCGAAACAATTTATCAGCACAAGTCTTCTTCTCTGTATCATCTGGATCATCATCAAGTCAGATTCATCTTCAAGTCATCTTCATATTCAAGTCATCTTCACATTCTAGTCATCTTCATTGTTAAGTCATCTTTTTCGTTAAGTCATCTTCATCATCTTCATCAAGTCTGGATCATCACTTGATCTATATCATCATCAAAGTTGGATCATCATTGGATCATCATCAAAGATGGATCATCACTAGATCATCATTATTATCACTGTTTCCTCTATCTCAGTCAAATGGTGCTATCTCTTCATTCTTCTCATCACAAGAAGTTCTACAGAGCTAGCCCTTTTTCATGCTGGTTGTAGGCCTAGCCTCCATGTAGGTATTCATATTCTTCATCACTTATATTTGACCATGAAATGAACCATGTCATAAAGGCCCACCCATCACTTACATCTGACCATGGAGGAAAACATCCAAGAACCATGTCAGAAAGGCATGCCCAACACTCACATCTGACCATGGAAGGAACACATCCAAAACCCATGTCAGAAAGGCCCAGCACTCACATCCACTGGAATGATAGGACACACCATCTATCATCCAAGGAAAGGCTCAGCACTTACATATATTGGCATAGTAGGACACACCATATACTATCCATAGAAAGGAACAACACTTATATCTGACCCAGTAAAAAAGGCTCAGCACTTATATCTGACCCAGTCAGAAAGGCTCAACACTTACATCCTCTGGCATAGTAAGACACACCATCTACTATACAAGGAAGGGCTCAACACTTATATATACTAGCATGGTAGGACACACCATCTACCATCCAGAGAAATTATCTGCACTTACATTCATCGACATGATAGGAAACACCATCTATCATCCGGGGAAAGGCTCTACACTTAAATCTATTGGCATGATAGGACACACCATCTATCGTACGAGGAAAGGCTCTGCACTTTTGTATGATCATGTGGGACCCAATCCCATATTCATATCAGAATGGATCTGCACTTACATCTGATCATGTGGGAGCCAATACCATAGTCATATCAGAATGGCTCTGCACTTACATATGATCATGTGGGAGCCAATCCCATAATCATATCAGAATGGCTCTACACTTACATCTGATCATGTGGGAGCCAATCCCACAGTCATATCAGAATGGCTCTGCACTTACACATGACCATGGAAGGAACCAATCCTATCACCATGTCAGAAGGGATCATGGATTCATTACTTCCGTTTTGGAAGGAACCTCGATCTAGAGAACACCAAGCTTCTCCCTGAAGTACTCAAACTTCACTCTGGCCATTTCTAGCATAGAATCACATCAGGGATGATTACATCTAACGATAACCTATGATCTTTTCCAGGACTGATTACATCCTAGGACAACCTATAGGACTGATTACATCTGAGCAACCTACAAGCTTCACCAGGATTTATGCACAGACAACCTGTCTCACCAGATATACTAGAACTCCCTCTTTCGAGGGATCTTGATCTGGATCACATACTGGAGCTTCACTGCTCCTCTCTGCATCATACAAAAATGCATGTCAGATCAATCAAATCAAATTTTATTTTTCAAAAGAAACACACTACCTCCCAAATATCAAGTGGCAACATATTTTTCCTCGGTTGTACTCAGTTCCATGCAGGACTACTTCCTGCTACACTAAGAAGTGATCTTCCTATCAATGGCACTGCCTGCCCAATCCGAATCCACATAACCCTCTAGTTTAATATTCATATTCATATCATACTTGAGACCATACTCAACTATACCATTCAAGTACCTCATTGCATTCTATGCAACCATCAAGTGAACATGTCTCAATGTGTTCACAACAAATCAAATATCTAGTCTCGTATTTGTGAGGTACATCATCTGACGATACATTGTGGCATCAACCGAATTTGATGAAACATCACTCAATATATTCATGTTTTATGCCATAGGTGTGGTCATGGCATTGTAGTCCATCATCCCTTGTCCCAAGGAGATTCCATCCACATTCTACCACACCTCCATTCCTAGAATGTAGTGCATCATATCCAAGTCCTTCATCTCGAACTCGGCAGCAAGTCTCCTTATTGCAACTTTAATGAGTTCCTCTTTTCTGTCAAGAACAAGTCATCGAAATATAATAGGAGAATCACTGGTCTTTCACCTCAAACCTTGTAGCAAAGGTTGGAATCCAGTTTACTCTTAGTAAAGCCTAGATTCATCAATAAGCTATCCATCCTGTTATATCATGTCAAACCTCAGGATCTTCTGCAGTCACTCCCTCTAAAGTGAAGCATCATTCTCCCTCTTTATTTTGTACTCCATGCATTGAAACATTTTGTATTGGATTGACAAGTAGATTCCTCTGCTACTGATATTCTATGTATCCATCTAGGGTCACTAGATACCAAGATCCCTTATCTTGAACCTTTTCAAAAGTTCTTCTTGCACCCATCTGTGAGCTTGTCATCCTCTATAGGATTTCATCTTCAACCTTGTAGAAAAGGTTAAGATATTCATCAAGCTACTCATGTATGTGTTATCCCATGGGTGTCTTCTGAGCTTGCATAATGCCTTCTTAATTTGCACACATGATTTTTCCTGTCATGTTCCTCAACTCCCACTAGATGCAAATGTCTCTTCGTAGTCTATGACTTCTTTCTGTCAGAAGCATTGTGCTACGAATATTGCCTTATATCCCATGATGTTGTCATCTACTGCATGTTGGATCTTCTAGATCCATATGGAAGATACTATGGAATTCCCTTTAGGTATTTGATATCGCATCCTAGACATCATTCTTCTTAAACTAGTATTCTCCTTCCCTTTCTTCTTGGCTACTTCATCATATCTGGAAGGCTCTGCATCAATGATGTCACTCAATAGTGTTACATAACTATATTGTCTCTAAGGTCTCTTTCTTTCTTTTGAAATTATCATCGTATTATTCTTCATCTTGGATTCTTTCTTGAACTTTCGTCACTTGTTCTTCAGAACAAGTCTCGTCCTTCTTTTCTTGTAGGCGATTGTACACAATATTTCCTACAAGTCAAATGCATTAGTTGTATTGTTAGAAACATTTCATAAGGAATATTCATAATGGAAAATTATTATGCATAAATACATGATCATGCAACTATTTTAGCCAATACAACATTCATCCATATCTCACGGAAACTTTCTAGATTCCTTCCATCTCTACCAGGACAACATTGAGATTGTGCACTAATCCAATATGTCAGAAAAGAGGTTTCATTCTAGATAATTAGAAATGGAGAGTTGTATAGAACCATGAGATAATTACCCATCACATGCATATTAGTAGTATACTGTCATTAATGCAAACATTCTACCATGCATAACACATCAACTGAATATAAACAAATTCATAACAAAATAATATCATGAAATGGCAATTGAATACTTATCTTTATTTGTTTCGGGGGTAGAATCCTTCTTGATCCTTCGGATTCATCATCTTCTTCATTCATCATTTCTTATCCAAATGATAAGATGGATAAGAGGTTCTTCAAGAGTTGAGTCCTTCGTATTCCTCATCGCTTGAGGGATCTTCTTTGGATGGTGAGAGATTGATCTTCAGTTGCTCCCATATTCTCTTCTCTTATTATGAGTCGAGCTTCATATTGTGTGTACTCTTCCCAGAGTCTACTGAAAGTAATCACTTCATTCTGGCACACATTCCTTGAATGAATGAATCCCATGATCTTGGGAGGTCATTCACAACTTCTGCATTGTCCACTTCTTCTTCTACCACTTCAAATTGTTCTTTGATTTGAGAAACCCTTGTAAAGTATGATTGTATGGTCTCTGCATTTTGGATCTTCACATTCTTCAACTGTTTTCTCAAAGTCATATTTTGATTTATGTTCTTTCCTTCAAATAGCTTAATAAAGGAATCAAACATCTCTTTCAGTGTATTTAGGGAAGACACTTGTAGTATAAGGTGATTCGTGATTGAATCAGCAATGATCTTCTTGGCCTTAACCAAGTTCTTCTTGTGTAAGTCTTTTAGCCTCATATCCCTTTGGAACCAGAACCTATCCACTTATGTAGGTGTCTAATTCATTTTCTTCAAGAACTAGTGAGATCCAATAATTCCATACTTGGAATTTGTCAGTTTCACCAAACTTGTCATCAAGCTGGTGTGACTAGCCATTTAGAAATGAGAACCTCAAATGTAAATATCAAAATATTAGATCTTACCGATTTGAGGTGTCCGTCCTGGTTTCGGAGCTGGCTGATCTAGGGTTTGTCAGAGAAACCCTAATTTTCAAAACTTAGAATATTTTAGATCTGATTGGATAGAAAGATAGACCTCTTCAAGGTGAGATGTTCAATGTACTCCTTTTCTGAAAATAGGGGAGGGAAGCTCCTAGAACAGGAATCCTTAGTTTTCCAATTTCTTCCGTAGAAATGTCTGATACTGTTTCTACAGTATCTCCAAAATTACTGCTCCTCTATGTCTGAAATTTTGTATAGAGGTATCCTCGTCTATCCTTGGTCCAAAAACATATGTTTTATCAGAATTGGTTTCACAAATTAGTACTTATGAGAGTTTTCTCAAGGTGACCTGTTTCAGGACTGTTCAGCATAGCGAAGTTGTATGGATTGCCATGTGTCACTATTTTAGCTTCAGGGTATGAAAATTTTACCACAGAAAGAAAAGTCTGTTCCCTTTTTGTAACATCTTGATAAATTTCATTTGGACCTTCGTAGCCCTAGATATAGCAATTCTCCCTAGGTGTCATGTTTGGGGAGGAATCCTAGGAGAGGCTGGAACCCTAACTTGGAGGAATCATATCTTGTAGAATATAGCGAATATGAGATTGAAACATGGATCCAGTGTGCATATGGAATTTATCTTCGACCTGTGAAAGTTTTGGCACCTGATCCTTCTCCAATATCGAGATATAGAAAATCTACCAAAACTATCAGGTTCAGTATTTTAGGGTTTTTTCCAGGCCCGGGGTCATTTGACTTTTCCATAGTTTTACCCAACCAAAAATCTAGACCCAGGTCTCTAAACTTTGATTTTTATGAGGAGATAAATCCTATGTCGGTGTCACATGCCCCAATTTTGCAAAAACAATTTTATATTATTTGATATTATTTGAAGACAATATATTAAATTTTATGCTAAGTTGTAATTGATGACTCAACAGAGTCAAGGATATTTAATGTAATTTTGAATATTTTTATTTATAAATAAATAAAGGAGGATACAACAGCTTAGGAGAGCTGTTAAAAGAGTGTTTACTGGTCAAATTGGTGGAGGAAACTGGGTGGAGAGCAAACTGACATGTGGCAGCATCCTCAAACCACTTCCAACTATTGCAGGTGGCAACCTCCCTACATTTGGGGTCATGATTCCCCAATAAAGTGGAATTAGAGCAGGTGGCTCAATTAATAAAAACTGACCCAAAATACCTAGGCAATCTTTATAAAAATTCCCATTGAAGAGAGTTGGGGGCTGCTCATTCTAGAGAAGTGATCATTCAGGTGAATGAATGTACTTCATAGAAAATCAATGGAAGGGAATTGTGGAAAGTGTTTGAGGGGATAACTACTGATTTATCTAGTGCAACTTTTAAGATGAAAGATCGTACTATTGAGAGCAAAGTGTTTTACTGAGATATTGGACTAGTCTACTATTTGCATTATCCACCAGTTCTCAGCCAAGAAGACTAGGAACAGGCTCGACGATCCTGAGGAAGTGTTGTTTGAGTGCTCTCCAGGAGATTGGTAGGGAGGAACAACCTCCTAACACTATTGTCGTCTGTCTTAAACAGGTTTTACATTATTTTTTTTTACTGAGTTAGTATCTGGGTTTGATTGATATATGAATGTTAAAGATTTAGTTTGTAGAATGTTAGAATATAGTAGTCTTTTTAAATGATTGAAGAAATGAACTTGATTTAGAAAAGTAATGTATTTGAATGGAATAATTTCTAGACTGTGTTTTTCCACACCTGGAAAACCAGGCAGTACTCTAGCACAGGTAGAATGTTTAAGTAGATAAGATAATGTTTTAGTAGATAAGATTGTGTATTTACAGACATTAGAATAATTTTATTCATGTTCAAATATTAGGGAGGTTAAACTGTGTTATGATATGTTTATATTTCTTTGTTTTCACTTAGTAACTGAATGAAATGTAGCAGAAAAACCACATTAGAGTTTCAATGTTTACATACAGTTAAGTAGATAAACGAGCTACTAATCACATAGTTTATTTTATAACAATATCAAATAAATCTAAGACTAATATTTATTATAAACTGAATAGGGTTATATTAGAAGTACTTAAATTATAAAGAGTAAACTGAGTTACAGAATATATGCTATATATTTTCAAGAAATCTGAGTAAAATTCTATCTGACAGTTTAGTAAATAAAAACAATGAAAATATAATTAATAACTAGTATAAAACTAAAGATTTACGCATGTAGAAACTATTTTATAATTATCAGACAGGATTATACCTGAAAAGGTAAAACTTTAGGGTCGAGAACCCTAACCAATTTATTTAATTATTATAAATAAAAACATTTAAGCTACAATCCATTTACATGAATAACTATGTAAATAAACAATTAGTCTATTATAGATTGTTTATAGCCCTTTCTGAAAACAATGTACAATTACAAGTTAAAAATATCACAATACACATGTAATAGTAATTTAACCGAATTAACAAGTAGCAGAACCTAATTAATAATAATTTGAAGAACTTATTTAGACAAGGGTTTCATTTCAAGAAAACCCTAGCTTGTATATTCTAAAAAAGTAAGTTAATATTATAAATTACACACTACAACTGAGTTACAGTCTTTATAATAATAATATCTATTTATAAAAAATATTTAGACAGTAATGTTCTTCATTAACAGTCGAATAGGCAAAAAAACCCTAACGTACACAGAGTCATAATTTACAATATTACTCAAAAAATGAGACTAAGCTCGAAGTAAAATTTTTCTTAGGAATCCAATGTATTACATTGACTGGTCGTAAGGCTGAAAACTTAACCAAATTACAACACCCAACTCATCGTCGGTGTACCCAGCATCATGGCATGGGTTTGAAAACAAAACTAACAGTCAATTTATTAAAACCTTCATTTTCTATATACCTTTTATAAGACAAGAAAAGGGTAATACAAGTCACGGAATCGAGGCCAGAGCCACCCTGCTATAGGTAAGGGTTTAATAACGAAAAACTAAATTTAAAACTGTAGACCAAACATCCAAAGACTGGAGGAACCGAGGTCGTATTTTTCTTCCCAACTGAAAAACCATTTCCCCTAACCATTGCCAAGAAGGGAGTTGCCATGTTTTAACCGAGGATTACCCATTGGTCAAAAGGTTAGCTAGCGTTGACACGAATCCTTCCAAGCTTGCTTTCGAACTATAAACCTGCAAACAAATCCGAAGGGTTTAGTTAGAAGCTTTTAATTCAGATATTAAAAACTGTACCTAGAAGTTTGCAACATTTCTAAGATGAATTCTTTACCTAGAAGAAAGGAGGAATGAACCAGCACCACAAAAAAAATAAACCCTCGTGCTCACCTGAGACAAAGGAAATGAGGCTCACAATACATTCTATACTGATGACTGGAGTAGGAGTAAGCTATGGAAATGGCCACGAAAGGAAACAACACTAAAAACTACTGACATAGTAACACTATCCTCACGGCAACGTATTGCAGGTAGAAAGAAAACCAAAAGTGAGCTGTAAATCTCTTCAACCTCACATTAGAATGACAACACTTCATTATACACAAGATGGAGCTGTAAAATGAGGGCAAATGACCCTCTTATGGCCACAGTAAAACCAGACTATGCAAATACCAAAACCCTCAACGGAGAATGAGAAGTAGGGTTGCGTAGTGAGCTTTTAAATCATCCATTGCACAGTTGTGGATGTTCCACGTGCCCACTAATTTATTTAGTCCACAATGGGTCGAGTTGTATAGTTTCCACTGCATTGTCGAGAATCAAATTATTGTTAATAATTTGAATAGTGACCACAATGATAATATAATGTACAAATTCAATACATATCATTTCAATGATAAACTATGAATTCAAGCTATGTTAAAGAACGAGGTTTTTGTTCTATCGATAAACCTTGGATTCTTTGTTGGTAATGAACCAAAACATTTTATTGCATCGATGTCCTTGTTTTATAAAGATCTTATAATCCTTGTTAGTAAAACATTTTATGAAGAGATCAATAGTATAGTAAAAGTTGTTGAACATGAGTTGATAGTACCACTATTGACCTTTTCTTTTTATAACCATAAATGATGCATGTCTATGTTGTTAGAACTAGTTTATGCAAACATTAGTGGATAAGGAGCTAGTTTATATATCATTACCATGTAAATGAAAGTAAATAGTATTTACACCCTAGAACGACTCTTTCTTTTGAATGTATTCTATAGTACTAAGAGTAAGATAAAATTCTTGGAAGTACATGATCATTTGGTCTCCATAAGATACCAAAGCTCTAAATGAATCAAACCAAGGCTAGATTAGACTTGGTAGTAAAGAATAGTAAAACTCTTTAAGAATAAATATAGTAGCACTTGTTATTATAAATAAATAATATGATAATGTAATTTCGTCACATTATTTATGTCATGAAGATATTTGGAAGATAGAAAGCACAACTTGACGACATTTGTGCAAATGATCATTTATAAATATAATACAATAATAAGCTGATAAAATTCCTTTACTGAATCTCAATTAAAAGTAGAGTTGAGGGTTCTTTTGTAAGCTTGATCTTAGAAGGCTTTAGTTTTATTTCTATGCTTATAAGCAGTGTTTTAAATTTTAGAAATAATAACAGCAGTAAACTCTTATGTCAATAAAGGAATTGTTATGCAAATTCTGGAGCTCTATAAGTAACTTGACTAATAGCTGGAAATAAGAACTATCCGAAATAAAAGTCATACTAATGAAAAAAATTGAGTATGGTAAGGTTTTTGATCTTTACAACATGAATTTAAAATACTGTCATAGTTGCAAAACAAGTAAAGAAAAGATACTTTACCTTGTAGTACCCTTGAATTCTATTAAGCAAAATTTTACTCTAGCAATATATTTATGCTTAGGAACTATATCTGGATTAACGCCTTAATAAACTCTTACTGGTTCAAAATTTACTTATCAAGCCTATAAGATCCATAAATCCAGCTAAGTTAGCAATCGCTAAGTAAGCCCAGTTAGAACATAACTTCTCACCTACTTGACAAAATCAATCTGTCAGTAAATTAGAAGTAAATGAATGCAGATCATACAATTAGCATATCAAAAATTAATGTGTATTAGTTTTTATATGCTTGAAGTTAATTATTATTTATATTAACTATCTCATTCTTCCACTAGCCGTTAGCGGTTATCAAACTGCGACTCTAGACAATTTATGTTACATAAAAAAAATTTAGTTTTTATGAAAATTTGGGGTTATGACATGTGGTATTGGAGCAAAAGGTTCAAAAACTAGGCCTTGATGAATCCCAACTTGATTTTATGAAATAGTGAATTTAAACTATTTTGCTGATGTTATTTTCTTTTAATGATATTAAACAGAGAAATTGTTTCTGAAGTTTAACAACAGTTATGGAAAGGATGGAGGAATATGCTGAAGAGGAATCTCCATTTACTGAACGAGAAAACTTACAGAGAGACCCTATACGAGAATACCTAACCACTAATTCCTTAGAACTGTTACAAAAAATAAAAGACTTAAAATATGAAATGGAATCTGTTAAATGAGAGAATGAAAGGATTTTGAGGGCTCAGGAGGAGCTGAATCAGATCCTAATAGAAAGATTTCAAACTAAGGGAAGGGGTAAAAGAGCCGATTCAGAAGATACAAGTCATCAACATAAATACGAAAATATTAAACAGACTAAAAATGAAAGAAGCTCATCTTCATAGGTATTTGGTGATCAATGTAATTTTCATTCCAATAGTGATAGTAGTGATGACAACCATTATAATAAAAAGAGAAAATATAAACCTTATGAGGAAATTTCTAGGGAGTTTAAAAAAATTAAACCACCAACATTCAATGGATAGACTAAGAAGGGGGAGGAAGCAGAATCCTGGTTATCTGGGATGAAGAAGTATTTCCAGATTTATAACTATTCTAACCAATTAAAGGCTAGAATGGCTATCTACAATCTTTCAGGGAAGGATGATATTTGGTGGCAAGACTTGAAGAGAGTGAAGGGAATAAAAGAGAAAAACATAAATTAGAGTACCTTCAAGAGGTACTTTAAAAAGAAATTTCTGTCTGAGCAGTACTATGAAGAGAGAGCAAAAGAATTCTATGAGCTTAAAATAGGTTCAATGACTATGAAAGATTTGAACAACAAGTTTTTAAGTCTTCTTAGGTATGTACCATACCTTTTAGATGAAAAACTAAAGGTACAGTGATTCCTCAGTTGTCTACCTTATCATATCAAAGATAGGATTGAGTATGACAATCCAAAAACTTTGGAAGAAGCTATAAGGAAAGCCAATTTCTGTTATGAACAGAATCGGAAGAAGGAGAGCATGGCCAACTGGAAGGCCAAGAATAATAACAACCATTATGATCAAAAGGAAAAAGAATTTGTGCCCAACCAGAATTCTAAAAACAATAAGGCCAGAAATTTTGCTAACAAGAATTTCTAAGGGAATAAGAATAATTCACCAAGCAATCAGAACAATTCAAAGGGTAAAGAATCTGCTAATAACTATGGTAATTACACAAATAACTTTGAACGCAAAGAACCTATAAATTGATGGGAGTGTAATGGCCCACATTATGCCTCAGTCTGTCCTAATCGAAAAAAGACTGTCAGTAATATCCATACCATACAGGAGGAAATGACTTGGAGATTTAGCAAGGACTATGCCCAGAATCAATGCAGCCTTGGAGAATCGACAAGCAGAATATCAAACTTCCATGGTGTAAGTAGAAGGTACGATAAACCAAACCCCTATAGCTAGTTTAATTGATCCAGGAGCTAGTCTCAGTTATATTTCACCTAAAATAGTAGAAAAATGTAAGTTGCCTGTTGAAAAATTTGAAAATTATTGGTTGGTTCAGTTAGCCACTGGTGCTAAAAGGAAGGTAACTTGTTTTGTAAAGAAATGTGCAGTAGTTATGGATCGATTTGAAACTGTTGTAAAGCTTAATGTATTACCTCTTGGTTCTTATGACTTACTAATCGGTATGGATTGGTTAAAACAACATAGGGTGATCTTAAATTGTTATGATAAAACCTTTACATGTATAAATAATGACGGAAAACCAATAAGTGTAAAGGGGATCCCTAGAAAAACAACCATAAGGCAGATTTCTGCTCTGCAGCTTAAGAGAGTTGTTAGGAAATGTTGTAAATCTTATGCAGTAACAATAACTGATGAGGAAAATCTAAATAAGACAGATAAATTAAAATTGGAAGACATACCAGTTTGAAGAGAATATGTTGATGTATTTCTGGATTAAATTCCTGGACTACCTCCGAAAAGGGAACTAGATTTTACCATTGAGCTGGTACCTAGTGTAGTACCTATCTCAAAGGCTCCTTATCGAATGAACATACTTGCACTTAATGAACTAAAGTCTCAATTAAAATAACTTATTGACAAAAAGTATATTCGACCTAGTGTGTCTCCCTGGGGGGCACCTGTCATCTTCGTTAAGAAAAAGGACAGAACCATGCTACTTTGCATAGATTACCGTTAGTTGAATAAGATGACTATTAAAAATCGATACCCGTTACCTCGCATAGATGATCTGTTTGATCAACTACGTGGAGCCACGGTGTTCTCGAAAACTGATTTAAGGTCTGGATATCATCAAGTTAGGATTAAAGATGAAGACAACTTTAAAATAGCTTTTAGAACTCAATATGGCCATTACGAGTTTGTCGTCGTGCCATTCGGGCTTCTAATGCCCCAGATATTTTTATGTGTTTATTGAACAATGTCATGCATATGTATCTGGATAAGTTTGTGGTCGTGTTTATTGACGACATATTAATCTATTAAAAAATGGAAGAAAAACATAAAGAACATTTAAAAATTGTTTTACAAGAGCTACGAGATCATCAACTCTTTGCAAAGTTTAGTAAATGCGATTTCTTCAAGGATAAGATTCAGTACTTAGGTCATGTGGTGACTAAGGAAGGGATTTCATTAGATCCTAAAAAGATAAAGGAAATCGAAGATTGGTCAGTTCCTAAGGATGCAATTGATGTCCGATCCTTCATCGGAATTACTGGTTATTACTGGAGGTTCATTGAAGGTTTTTCGAGAATCGCAAATATGATAACTTCTTTACAGAAGAAAGGAAAGAAATTTGAATGGAACTAGAAATGCGAGGATGGCTTTAAAAAGTTAAAAACTTTATTAACCAGCGCACCTATTTTAAGAATAGCTGATCCAAATAAAGAATTTGTAGTGTGTACTGACGCTTACAATGATGGTTTAGGCGGTGTCTTGACTCAAGAAGAGCATGTTATTGCCTATGAGTCTAGGAAATTAAAAATTCATGAAAAGAGTTATGCAATTTATGATCTGGAATTAGCTACTGATATACATGCTCTAAAGATGTGGTGTCATCACCTCATTGGAAGAAAATTTATTCTAATGACTGATAATAAAGGACTAAAATATCTGCTAGATCAGCCTAATCTAAATGCTAGACAAGCTAGGTGGCTAGCTTTCCTAAGTGAGTATGATTTACAGTTGGAATGATGTACAGTTGGAATTAGAAGGATATTTTCTGGTGGAACCGGACTGTATCCTCGGGCGAAGGGAGATCACACTTCAGAACCGCACCATTGGTTAGGTGAAGGTGCAATGGAAGCACCTTAGTCCAGAGGAAGCCACCTGGGAATTGGAAAGTAATATGCAGGATGCATACCCAATTCTGTTCTAGGGGAATTTTGAGGATGAGGAATAAATAACATCGAGGACGATGTTATACTTTAAGGGGGTTTGTATGTCACATGCCCCAATTTTGCAAAAATTTTTTTATATTATTTGAAGACAATATGTTAAATTTTATGCTAAGTTGTAATTGATGACTCGGTAAAGTCAAGGATATTTAATGTAATTCTGAATATTTTATTTATAAATAAATAAAGGAGGAGACAACAGCTTAGGAGAGCTGTTAAAAGAGTGTTTACTGGTCNAACTGGGTGGAGAGCAAACTGACATGTGGCATCATCCTCAAACCACTTCCAACTGTTGCAGGTAGCAATCTCCCTACATTTGGGGTCATGATTCCCCAAGAAAGTGGAATTATAGCAAGTGGCTCAATTAATGAAAACTGACCCAAAAGACCTAGGCAATCTTTATAAAAATTCACATTGAAGAGAGCTGGGGGATGCTCATTCTAGAGAAGTGATCATTCAAGTGAATGAGTGTACTTCAAAGAAAATCAATGGAAAGGAATTGTGGAAAGTGTTTGAGGAGATAACTGCTGATTGATCTAGTGCATCTTTTAAGCTGAAAGATCTTACTGCTAAGAGCAGAGTGTTTTACTTAGATATTGGACTAGTTTATTGTTTGCATTCTCCACTAGTTGTCAGCCAAGAAGACCAGGAATAGGCTCAGGGGTCCTGAGGAAGTGTTGTTTGAGCGCTCACTAGGATATTGGTAGGGAGGAATGGCCTCCTAACACTGTTGTCATCTGTCTTAAATAGGTTTTACATTATTTCGTTTTACTGGGTTAGTATCTGAGTCTAATTGATATATGAATGTTAAAGATTTAGTTTGTATAATTTTAGAATCTAGTAGTCTTTTTAAATGATTGAAGAAATGAACTTGATTTAGAAAAGTAATGTATTTGAATGGAATAATTTCTAGACTGTGTTTTTCCACACCTGGAAACCAGGAAGTACTCTAGCATAGGTAGAATGTTTAAGTAGATAAGAGAATGTTTTAGTAGATAAGATTATGTATTTACAGACAATAGAATAATTTTATTCATGTTAAAATATTAGGGAGGTTAAATAGTGTTATGATATGTTTATATTTCTCTGTTTTCACTTAGTAACTGAATGAAATGCAGCAAAAAAACCACATTAGAGTTTCAATGTTTACATACAGTTAAGTAGATAAACGAACTACTAATCACATAGTTTATTTTCTAACAATATCAACTAAATCTAAGACTAATATTTATTATAAACTGAATAGGGTTATATTAAAATTACTTAAATTATAAAGAGTAAACTGAGTTACATATTCTATGCTATATATTTTCAAGAACTCCGAGTAAAATTCTACCTGACAGTTTAGTAAATAAAAACAATGAAAATATAATTAATAACTAGTATAAAACTAAATATTTACCTATGTAGAAACTATTTTATAATTATCAGACGGGCTTATACCCGAAAAGGTAAAACTTTAGGTTCGAGAACCCTAACCAATTTATTTAATTATTATAAATAAAAAAAATTTAAGATGCAATCCATTTACATGAATAACTACGTAAATAAACAATTATTCTATTATATATTGTTTACAGTCCTTTCTGAAAACAATGTACATTTACAAGTTAAAAATATCACAATACAACTGTAATAGTAACTTAACCGAATTAACAAGTAGCAGAACCTAATTAATAATAAGTTGAAGAACTTATTTAGACAAGGGTTTCATTTAAGGAAAACCCTAGCTTGTATATTCCGAACAAGTAAGTTAATATTATAAATTACACACTACGACTGAGTTACAGTCTTTATAATAATAATATCTATTTATAAAAAATATTTAGACAATAATCTTCTTCATTAACAGTCGAATAGGAAAGAAAACCCTAACGTACACAGAGTCACAATTTACAAGATTACTGCAAAAATGAGACTGAGCTCGAAGTAAAATATTTCTTAAGAACCCAATGTATTACATTTACAGGTCATAAGGCTGAAAAATTAACCAAATTACAACACCCAGGTCATGGTTGATGTACCCAGCATCATGGCGTGGGTTTGATAACAAGACTAATAGTCAAGTTATTAAAACCTTCATTTGTTTTATACCTTTTATAAGACAAGAAAAGGTTAATACAAGTCACGGCATTGAGGCCAGAGCCACCCTGCTATAGGAAAGGGTTTAATAATGAAAAACTAAATTTAAAACTGAAGACCAAACATCCAAAGACTGGAGGAACCGAGGTCGTATTTTTCTTCCCAACTGAAAAACCCTTTCCCCTAACCATTGCCAAGAAGGGAGTTGCCACATTTTAACCGAGGCTTACCCATTGGTCAAAAGGTTAGACATCATTGAAGAAAATACTTCCAAGATTGTTTTTGAACTGTAAACCTGCAAACAAATCCGAAGGGTTTAGTTAGAAGTTGTTAATTCTGATATTAAAAACTATAACTAGAAGTTTGCAACATTTATAAGATGAATTCTTTGCCTGGAAGCAAGGAGGAACGAAACAGCACCACAAACAACATAAACCCTCGTGCTCACCTGAGATAGAGGCAATGGGGCTCACAATACATTCTACACCGATGACTAGAGCAGGAGTAAGCTATGGCAATGGCCATGAAAGGAAACAACACTAAAAAATACTGACAGAGTAACACTATCCTCACGGCAGCGTATTGTAGGCAGAAAGAAAACCAAAAGTGAGCTATAAATCTCTTCAACCTCACATTAGAACGACAACACTTCATTATACACAAGATGGAGCTGTAAAACGAGGGAAAATGAGCCTCTTATGGCCATAGTAAAGCCAGACTGTGCAAAGACCAAAACCCTTGACAAAGAATGAGAAGTAGGGTTACGTAGTGAGCTTTTAAATCATGCATTGCATAGTGGTGGATGTTCCATGTGCCCACCAATTTATTCAGTCCACAGTGGGTTGAGTTGTATAGTTTCCACTGCACTGTCGGGAACCAAATTATTGTTAATAATTTAAATAGTGACCACGATGATAATATAATGTACAAAGTCAATACATATCATTTCAATGATAAACTATGAAGTCAAGCTATGTTAAAGAACGAGGTTTTTGTTGTATCGATAAACCTTATATTATAAACCTTGGAATCTTCATTGGTAATGAACCAAAACATTTTATTGCATCGATATCCTTGTTTTATAAAGATCTTATAATCCTTCTCAGTAAAACATTTTATGAAGAGATCAATAGTATAGTAAAAGTTGTTGAACATGAGTTGATAGTACCACTATTGACCTTTTCTTTTTATAACCATAAACGATGCATGTCTATGTTGTTAGAACTAGTTTATGCAAACACTAGTGGGTAAGGAGCTAGTTTATAAATCATTACTGTGTAAATGAAAGTAAATAGTATTTACACCCTAGAACAACTCTTTCTTTTGAATGTAGTCTATAGTACTAAGAGTAAGATAAAATTCTTGGAAGTACATGATCATTTGGTCTCCATAAGATACCAAAGCTTTAAATGACTCAAACCTAGGCTAGATTAGCCTTGGTAGTAAAGAATAGTAAAACTATTTAAGAATAAATATTGTATCACTTGTTATTATAAATAAAATAATATGATAATGTAATTTCGTCACATTACTTTTGTCATGAAAAAATTTGGAAGATAGAAATCACAACTTGACTACATTTGTGCAAATGATCATTTATAAATATAATACAATAATAAGATGATAAAATTCATCTACTGAAGCTCAATTAAAAGTAGAGCTGAGGGTTCTTTTGTAAGATTGATCTTAGAAAACTTTAGTTTTATTTCTATGCTTATAAGTAGTGTTTTAAATTTTAGAAATAATAACAATAGTAAACTCTTATGTCAGTAAAGGAATTGTTATACAATTTTTGGATCTCTATAAGTAACTTGACTAATTGATGGAAAGAAGAACTGTCTGAAATAAAATTCATACTAATGAAAAACACCGAGTATGGTAAGGTTTTTGATCTTTACAACATGAATTTAAAATAGTGTCATAGTTGCAAAACAAGTAAAGAAAAGATACTTTGCCTCATAGTACCCTTGAATTCTATTAAGCAAACTTTTACTCTAGCAGTATATTTATGCTTAGCAAGTATATCTGGATTAATGCCTTAATAAACTCTTACTGGTTCAAAATTTACCTGTCAAGCCTGTAAGATCCAGAAATCTAGCTAAGTTATCAATCGCTAAGTAAGCCCAGTTAGAACGTAACTTCTCACCTACTTGACAAAATCAATTCGTCAGTAAACTAGAAGTAAATGAATTCATATCATACACTTAGCATATCAAAAATTAATGTGTATTAGTTTTTATATGTTTGAAGTTAATTATTATTTATATTAACTATCTCATTCTTCCACTAGTCATTAGCGATTATCAAACGGTGACTCTAGACAATTTATGTTACATCAAAAAATTTTAATTTTTGTGAAAATTTGGGGTTATGACAGCCGAGCTCACTCAAAAATTCCTCTTCTATAAAAATCCCTAATTTATAGTATGAAAAACTGAAAATGCCCGGAATCAAATCCTGCTTCAATAGAAAGATGCACCCTTAAATGGAGATTCAGCTTAGGCTTCTTTTGCTAATTTACTGTGGAGAGAGACTCAAAAAGTAAGAATCCCTAGCTTCTGCAGTTGAACAGTGTCTTCTTCTTAGGTTAGCTGGGATACCATGTTATATTTTTATCATTTAAGCAATATGATCTTAGGATATTATTTGAGAGAATAACATGCACAACAATAAACACAAGAGACAAGAGACATAAATTATTTTCATCAGGGAAACCATAAAGGAGAAAACCCCACAACTTCCTCAGAGATAGAATGAGCACCAATGGCAACAGTAAAACCCAAAGACAAAAAATATGATCTCCATAGTTGTTCTCTCTCTCTCTCACTTGAGAGAGCTTCTCCTATCTCACTCATGCCCACCAATGAGTGAGTGTGTGTGTGATAAATAGAGAGGCTCACTCTATATTTATATTATTTCGTTCACTTAATGTCCACTCCAACATGTCAGCCTCACTTAACAATTACTTACCAGGGCCGACATCTCTAGGAGAGTCTAATAATCCTAGTGCCCCACAACTGTGGGGAATTTTCCCTCTGATCAACAAGGAGGGTTAACCTTGACTCAATTGTGGGGACCATTTCCCTGAATTACAGTGGAGGGTTAACCTCAATGACTTTACATGACTTGTTTACATTATTGAATCTCCCGATTGGAACATCAAGGCATGGCATGACTCAATTACATTATAGATACTTTCCGGAATAAACATCGAGGTACAATACATAAGATATACAAGTGAACACATTTCAAAGTTACAAATACATCGACAGATTATGACGATGATGATCACAATGGAGATGGAGATGATTATGATGATGTTAGTTATGCCAACGATGATGATGATGAAAATGGTGATCACAATGTTGATGTCATATCAAATGATGAAGATGATGATGATCATTTTAGTTATGATCACTATGATGATGATGATGATGATGATGTTTGAGTCTAGAAACCCTCCCACACCATGAATGCATGCATCTATTCTAAACGTGCCAAATTTTAGACCAAGCCGACACATATATACAAATTTTCAATGTTGGCCCCATGTAGCACATTAATTAATCTATAGGTATGGTTTTTGTTGCTCGAATTGTTAGCGTCGATCATGTTTGACAAAAAAGATGATGATGATGATGAAGATGATTATGATGATTTTAGTTATGATAATGATGATGATGAAGATGATTACAATGATTTTAGTTATGACAATGATGATGATGATGACGGTGATCACGATGTTGATGTCAAATGAAATGAGGAAGAAGATGATGATGACGATGACGATGACGATGATGATGATGATTATAAAGATGAATATCATGATCACGATGAATATGTCGATGATGAAGATGACAATGATGATGATGGTGATGACGTAACACATTAATTAATATATAGGTATGGTTTTTGCTGCTAGAATTATTAGATTCAGCCATGTTTGAGTCTAGAAACCCTCCCACACCATCAAAGTGTGCACTAGGTCTAACCATGCCAAATTTACACATTAGAGGAAATTTCAACTCAAAATGGGCCTTTTAACTTTAACTCAAATTCCATGTCATCATGTGTTAGCCAATGAAATTGCTTTAAATTTGAAATATCGTATAGGTCTTAAACACCTTTTTAATATAAATTTGGGGATAGGTATCATAAAAAAACTACTTTTTTTGTTTGTATTTTCGACATATCTCCCCGTCTTTTTACTCAAATTTCGATCGGGAGAGCTTGTTAGATGCGGAATTAAATTCCTCATCCAACGACATCATCACGTTTTTTTAGGTAATTCTTTTTTTGGGGTAGAAGAGTCTATAAAAAGTATGCTAAGTGGGTACTCGTTGGATGCAGAATTTAATTCCGCATCCAACGAGCTCTCCCGATCCAAATTTGAGTAAAAACACGAGGAGATATGTCGAAAATACAAACAAAAAATAGTTTTTTTCTTTTCTTCCTCCAAAATTAATAAATATTATTTTTATTAATCTGTTTTAGGAGGCCCATTTTGAGTTGAAATTTCCTCTAATGTGTAGAAATAAAATTCAATATTTATATCACAATATTCAATCATACCTTGTACATTTCAATAGACTTCATCATCTTCTTCATCCAAGTCATCATCTGTATCATCCAATCCAAAGTCAACATTGTAAGGATTGGCCATATCATCATCATCATCTAAGTCAGTTACGACCATCATGTCATCATCGATATCATCTTCATGGGCATTGTATGCTACATCATCTGATTCAACTAATTCTTCGACATCTTCTTCAAGAACATGATCATCTAACTCATGTTAATCATGATCTTAATCATTGTATTCTTCTTTGAGACCCTCTTCATTACCTTCCTCTAGGGTTATACTTTACCGACATTCCCCTTGTATCGTGTCTCACAACAAATGACCAACCCACTTTACCTGGAACCTCAGAGTAAAATACATGTTCAAATCGGCTTGGAAGAACATAGGGATCCGTCCCCAGCTCAAACAACCTTATATTTACCATGGTAAATCCATTATCACTTTTAATAATAGTTCTACCATGATCACATTGATTCAATCGTAACCTGTACCATTTGAAAAAAAACAGAACTACCTTGAAGGATTTAAAGTCACACTGAATAATATCTTCTAGATACCCATAGTATCGATTTTCTGAGAGTTTTGGATGTTTGTCACTTCTAGAGGAAACATTGGTCACCTCAAAGTCTACAAATATCCCACAATATGATGTTTTCTTTGTTTCTTCCATTTTTTTGATGCGATATCTACAACCATTGCACACCATAACCTTATGTTGTTTTACCTACAACAAGTCATACACGAAAAGATTACTTAATGATTCAATATTTATGATTAAGTGCATGTTTATGCCATATAGGGAAAAATCACCGTGTACATCAATATGTAATTTGCAAAAAAAAATTAGTGGTTGATTAATATGCTTGCTTGATTATATTTTAAACCATATGCTAAATCAATTTCCCTTTCTGTAATATTGGTATCTCCATTGCGATGTGCTGCTTTAACCAATGAAGCCACACCTTCCCATGATATTCCATGACCAGATTGTTCACATCGTTCAATCCATACCTTCATCTAGTCAAGATTGTTTGCGATGTATAAATGAATTCGATCCCACTCTCAACCAACTACTTCATGATAGTAAAATTTAAAATTCAATACAAATGTAAATTATCTTAACAAAGTATACGCTCTCAATTGATGCAATATATTGAATATAAAAATAGAATATGTATGATATATATACATAAAAATCAACAGTCAAATGTATTGTATTAATTAATATCAACTAGCTAATAATTAGCTTTCACCTTCCTTGATCTACCTTTTGTGGAAATTGAACCCAGTGTTAGAACAATTACACTCACATCAATTGCCAATTACACATGCAAAATTACTCACAAAAGAGACTGAATATGGAGCTGAACACTAAACTATATTGAATAAGTGTACAATAGACAACCCTGTGAAGTCATAGGATGCCGCAATAAATAATTACATGAGGGATTCGAATGCATGAATATGCCATTCAAATCTAGTCAAAAGAAGGCTTACTAAATCTAAGCAAATCCCCCATAGGTGCATAAAGCAGTTTCCAAAACTGTCTAGGAGCTCACGAATTGGAAAAATCAATTAGGCAAGCTAATAGTGGATGGAAGGACAACTCATACATGCTTTTCATAGGAGAAAAGAGTGGAGGATGTGTAGGACAAAAAAAAAGTTAACCTCACCTGGTCAAACTTTCCCAATTGCCTTAAAAAACTGAAAAACAGGCAATAAAGCAGAAAAAGTAGACATGTGCTAGGGAGGCCAGGAATAAAGCATATTTGATTCCAGGAGGTTTCCCAACCGCTCCATGACTCAAAATTATCAAGTTTGACCACTATGGATTTGTAGATGACAACTTGCATAAGGTGGAATATGGAAACTAGGCAAATAAGACAAAAATGGATTAATTAATATCTAAGGTAGCTAACTATGGGTTGATTATTCTAACACCCACCCTTAATCCTGACTTATGAGTAATATATCAAAAAATTATAGGGCCTAGAAACAAGGCTTAGTCACCCTTTACATACTGCATGTCCATTTAACCAAGGAAAGAGGCAAAAACCCGGTGGGAAAATCCTCCCTTAAACATGGACTGTAAAACAAAATTTGGAAATCTTGTCATCATTCATGCTTCACAGCATGATCAGCAATCCCTAGTAGTGATTTGAGATTTCCAAATGTCTTCTCACAAAAAACTTTGGTGAAGATATCAGCTACTTGTTCTAAAGATGAACATAAGAGTAGGTGAATGGTGCCATCATGCACAAGCTGTCTGATGTAGTGCATATGGATCTCAATGTGTTTGGTTCTCTGCTTCTGAACTGGATCATTGCAGATTTGAATGGTACTTTGATTATCACAGTAGATAGTAGTTGAGTATTCTGATTCAAAACCACACTCACCAAGTAACCCCTGCAACCATAAACATTGAGTTGTTGCATTTACAACTCCTCTGTACTATGCTTCTGTAGATGACAGTGCAATGGCAATCTATTTCTTGCTTGACCAGCTGATTGGCCCTTCTGCAAGCATGAACACATATGATAATGTTGACTTTCTGTCTGTGCTGTCACCTTCCCAATCACTGTCAGTAAACCCAATCAAATCAAGATCAGATTTAGCTTTATAGAAGATCCCATGTGTCCTTGTTCCCTGAACAAAGTTAAGGATCCTTTTGGCTGCTTTCCAATGGATCTCATGAGGCTGATCCATGTATCTAGAAGCCACACTTACTTCATAAGAAATATCAGGTCTAGTATGTGTAAGATACAACAAACATCCAATCAATTGCCTATACAGTAGGTGAAGAATCAGCTTCTTCAAGCTTCACTCCTGAAAGGAAAGGAGTCTTGCTTGGATTGCAATCCTTCATTCTGAATTTGTTTAGAAAATCCAAGGCATACTTGGATTGGTGCACCTTTATTCCAGCTTTGGTTTGAGCAATCTCAAGCCCCAATAATTGGCTCAATAGCCCCAAATCTGTCATGGAGAAGGCTTGGTTCATTGCACCCTTCAAGGAAGCAATTTCATCCTTTGAGCTTCATGTAATGAGGAGGTCATCAACATATAACACAATGATCATTAATGAACCATTAATCAACTTCAAATAGACATTTGGATCTGATTTTCATCGAACAAAATTTAGTGATAGCAGAAAGCTATCAATCTTGGCATACCAAGCCCTGGGGGATTGCTTAAGCCCATACAATGACTTCTTTAGCCTGCACACAAGAGATGGGTTAGTAGCAAATCCTTGAGGCTGCTGCATGTATTTATCTTTAGTGAGATATCCATTCAGGAAGGGACACTTTACATCCACGTGATGTACCTCCCATTGCTTTGAAGCTGCAATGGCTAAGGCTAGCCTGATGGAGTCCATCTTTGCCACTGGTGCAAAGGTCTCATTGTAGTCTATGCCATGAACCTATGAGTAGCCCTTGGCTACCAATCTGGCCCTGTACTTTAGAGGTGAACCATCAGCAGCAAATTTTGTCTTGTACACCCCCTTACACTGAACTAGCTTCCTCCCTGGGGGAAGATCAACCAGCTCCCAAGTGTTGCTCTTCTTGAGTGAGCTGAACTCTTCCTTCAGGGATTCTTGCCATCTTGGATATCCTGCTGCATCTTCATATGTCTAAGGATCTGATTCCACCATCAGATAGCATTTCTCAACAAACATAGGATCTTTCATGCATAGAGCACTCTCAAATTGAGATCTAGTCCTCCTAGGGTCATTAGGATTTCCAGCTAGCTCTCCAGTTGCATGAATGGTCTTGGATTCCCATTTTTGCCTTGTAGGGATGTTAGGATCTGAAATAAAATAATCACTATCAGACATATCAGAATCAGCATGTTCAACTATCTCTTCACTTACATTTAGAGGTTCTGGTGGTGAAGAGGCTTCTCCAACTTCCACTGCTGCTAGGGGTTCTTCTTGAAACTGAACGCACCTTTCAATGAAGGATTTGTTTGTGCTCAAATTGATCAGATTTTACCCTTTTGAATCTTCAGAGTACCCAACAAATAGACACTCTTGGCTTTGGGGCTGCAAAGCCTTCCTCTTTTCTGTTGGAATTCTGGCCCAAGCCCTTGATCCAAAAATCCTGAAATGGGTCACATCTGGCTTGTGCCCACTCCATGCTTAGAAAGGAGTCATACCATCAAGCTGTTTATGAGGCACCCTATTCTGGATATAGGCTGCATAGTTTATAGCTTCGGCCCAGTACTTTGGTGGCAAAGTCTTAGCATCCATCATGCATGTTTCCATCTCTTTCAGTGATATGTTCTTCCTCTCAGCAACACCATTATGTTGTGGTGTGTAAGGGATAGAATGTTGCATTTGAATGCCTACATCTGCACAATATTTAATAAACTCAGACTTGACATACTCACCACCATTGTCATATCTGAGGACCTTGAGTTTCCTCCCAAACTGGTTTTCAACCAAAGCCTTAAAGACTTTGAAGAGGCCAAAAAATTCAGACTTGTGTTTTAGGAAGTGAACCTAGCAATACCTGGAAAAGTCATCTATGAAAGTCAATGCATATTTGGCCTGACTCATTGACATATGAGGAAATGGGCCAGCAACATCACTGTGGATCAACTCTAGAGGTACAGAGGTTCTCTCATGACTAGCTCTCTCAAATTTATGCTCTGGGTGTTTTCCTAGGATGCAACCTTGACAGACTCCTTTGGAAAATTTTATATTTGGTAACCCTATGACCATCTCTTTTTTACTAAGATCAAAAAGATACTTGTAATTTAGGTGGCCAAATATTTCATGCCAAAGCTTTCTTGCCTCATTAGCATGAATCAGAAGAGCAGAGGGTTTTGAGTAGGGTAGGAAGTGTGAGAACATGTATACCTTTGAAGTATGATTTGCAACTCCTTTTGCAATGAATTTACCACTTGATATCTCTGTGATCTCAACTTCATCAGGGGAGAATATGAATTTTTTTGGAGACCCTGTGTGGGTCATCTGATACACTGATAAGAGGTTGGAGGAAAGAACCGGAACATACAACACATTGCTGAACTTACCATGATCAAGATCAATTCTCCCTTTGCCCAAACTTTCAGTGAGAGAGTCATCTCCCAGTACTATTGGTGGACCTTTCGACATGTCAAGTGAGGTGAATGCCTCCTTGGTCGAAACCATATGTCTTGAAGCTCCAGAATCAATGATGAAACTAGGTGAGCTTGATGTGCCAGCAACCAATGCATGAAATCTCTCTCTGTCTTCTGAACTTGATCCTCCTTCCCTCTTCTTTGAGCTGTTTGGAAGGGAGATGCCATTCTTTTCTAGAAGTTGGGTCAGCATGTCTATTTGCTTCTTCATGCAGGAGCTCTTAGAATGATTGCCCTTATTGCAGTATGCGCACTTGCTCATTTCTCCTTTGTTCTTCTTCTTCTGGTAGTTCTTCTTGGAACCTTGAGGCTCCTCTGGAGACTTGTTTTTGTCTCTCTTTTGCTCAGGTGGATTTTTATATTTCTTTTTTCTTTTTGAATACACCCTCGAATCTCCAGCAACCAGAGCTTGGTCTTTGGATGGTTTGATGGTTCCCATCATCACCAACTTATCTTGTTCTTGTGTGAGAGATTCCATGAAATTTGCAAGGCTAGGCATCTTCCAGGTTCGAGCTGTCAAATTTTTGGCATAGAAGGTCGAAAAAAACACTGAATAGTCAGGGCCAAGCTTTGAGAGTATGGCCAAGACCAGCTGATCATCCTTCTTTTAAATCCCACATTGTTTTAGCTGCAAAAGAAGTGCTTTGAACTTGGAGAAATAGAGTTGCAAGGATTCAAAGCTATTTGGAGTCAGGGAGATCAGTTCATTTTCAATTTGATGTCCCCTCATATCATCTGTCTTTCCAAAAATATCAACAAGATTCTCTCATACTTCATTCGGTGATGTCAATCCATCAAGATGGAAAAGGAGGTCTCTGGATATACTCAGACACAAGAGACCATAGGCCTCATCCCTCCTGTTGTGCCATTTTATCTTCTCTGTAGCTGCATTGGGCTCTGATTCTATTGCCATAGTCACTATGTAGAGGCTTTTCACTCTCAATAGTATCTTCATCTCTGCTTTCCATTCAAAGAATTTAAATGGATTCAAGATGATCTTCTGAGATTGATCCATAGCTCAGAAATTGTCCTGGCAGGCAGAAGAATGCTCCCAGTCAATGATGTCAAACTTGCAAAACAAATTGGAAGGAGATAAATCGATATACAAAGGCTTTGATACCATGTGGAAATTGAACCCAGTGTTAAAACAATTACACTCACATCAATTTCCAATTACACATGCAAAATTACTCACAAAAGAGACTGAATATGGAGCTGAACACTAAACTGTATTGAATAAGTGTACAATAGCCAACCCTGTGAAGTCATAGGATGCCACAATAAATAATTACACGAGGGATTCGAATGCATGAATATGCCATTCGAATCTAGTCAAAAGCAGGCTTACTAAATCTAAGCAAATCCCCCATATGTGCATAAAGCAGTTTCCAAAACTGTCTAGGAGCTCACGAATTGGAAAAATAAATTAGGAAAGCTAATACTGGATGGAAGGACAACTCATACATGCTTTTCATATGAGAAAATAGTGGAGGATGTGTAGGACAAAAAACAAGTTAACCTCACCTAGTCAAACTTTCCCAATTGCCTTAAAACACTGAAAAAGCAGGAAATAAAGCAGAAAAAGTAGACATGCGCTAGGGAGGCCAGGAATAAAGAAGATTTGATTCCAGGAGGTTTCCCAAGTGCTCCATGACTCAAAATTAGCAATTTTGACCACTATGGATGTGTAGATGACAACTTGCATAAGGTGGAATATGGAAACTAGGCAAATAAGACAAAAATGGATTAATTAATGTCTAAGGTAGCTAACTATGGGTTGATTATTCTAACACCTTTCCCCTTCAGGTACTCCCCTTCAAAATTGTTATTGGAGTCCAGATCACAAAAGCGACATAAATTGAGCTTTGACACTAAATTAGGAAGATATTCACTAATATAAACATGTTTTGGTATACCGTATATCCATCCATCATAGAAACCTCAACATGTACTCATTGTCTAACCAAACCATTTATAAATTTCAAGTGCATCTCAACCATCCACATGGACCTTGAGTGCATAGGTCCACACAATTCAATCTCCTCGACTTGGTGTATGAGGTAGTTTTCATGTGCATTTAAAAATGTCGAAGGTATATGCTTCTGTATTTCACACTTGAGACGAGGAATTTCTCTCCTCCAATAATTTATATCTTCTTTATGGATTTCTTTAGATGGAAACCATCTACAAGTGAAACAAACCAATAATGATATTTAACAAAAAAAACATTAAATTACATAACATGAATTAGTGCACAAAAAAAAAATTCTACGATGAATCAAACAAACACTAAGCACATGCAAAATTTCTCTAGTTACCTCATGTATTTACCAAGGGTATATATTACTTGTTTGACATTGTTGTCGAAGTTGTCTGGGAGAGAGAGAGGTAGAACATACTGTAACAATATAAAAACCACAACATTTTTTAAACAAAAAGTAGACAAACAAAATAACAACAATATGCACTGGAATTAAAAAAAAATGATAATTATATGGATACCATAATAATTACCTTCATGAAGACATGTCAATCATGCGTTTTCACCCCCGAAAAATCACCTTTCTTTGTTATGATATTCTTCATGTTCGCACAAAATCTAGTGGGAAATTTATTTTTCCACATAACTTCCTTTACAACATTACTTTGCTGCTCCGTTAACATCCATGGAAGTGAGTTTATATTAATTTGGATTCAATTTCTATGAAATTGAATGATTTCTTTCATTGCATGGTTGCCTTCTTGAATGTCTTTGCAAATTTTGACACATTTTTCTTTGTCGCTCCTTAGATCCAATATTTGCCATGATGTTTCAGTCACATTTTTTCCAATATGCATTGTATCAAACAGATGAGCAATTTGTAGGTGCTCATAGTAGGGAAACCTGCTGAATTGTTTAGGATAACTTTTCATTCCTCATGGACACCCATTAATTCCTTCATGATCACGAAGAACATCATGAATCATAGTTTATAAAGAAATTGTTGAAATGAATAGACACTACAGTAAAAAACACACAATAAAAAAAATACATAACATTTCATATACGATGACCCATACGTACCAGCTTGACGATTTCTATTATATTGCAACTACCATAAGTGAGGTGTCATTATCTGTGGTTTTAATGCAATCTATTGCTTTCCATTGAATATATTTTTTCAGTTGTTTGATACCTGTGATTCTTAGAGAGGAAGTGCATATACTCATCAAATACCTAATTTCTTAAGATTTTTTAGCAACGATATTTGATCTTAGGACCAAAAACTAGACATGCAAATTTTCCATTTATCTAAAGACCTACATAAAGATATCGAAAATCTATGTCAATTATAATTATATAAAAAATTAATGGAATATTTATAAAAACATGCATGCATAGTACTATATTAATGAGTTCATAAAATTAAATGGAATTAAAGTGGAACTTAAAAATATAAATTACCACAAAAATGTGTTAACCCTGGGGCATTGTGTATTGTCCATAAAAGCATTGCATGTAATTGAAATTGCCTTTGTTGTACTGGTCTAGATACGTCATACATACTGATGCCATTCCATAACTTTAGTAGCTCGTCTATAAGAGGTTTGATATATACATTCATATATTTAACTTGGTACTTACCTGATTGATTTGAACATATAAAATATATAATTATGAGTACCATTTTGATATATAAACCTTACACAAGAGAAAAATAAAAAAGTATATATATGACATGAGGAAAACAAATATGACAAATGAGATGCCACATCTACATTAAAAACAAAATAGCTGTAGACACAATATACCTGGAATAATCATCGAAAACATTACATGCTCCCTCTTTATTAACAACCATGAAGGAATGATATTGTTGATAAAAAAATAGGCCACACCGTGTAAACAGATCTCATATATGTAAATGGATTGACACCATCTTCTTCCAAAGAAATCCTAATATTATGGGGTTCTTCTTTAAAGTGAGGCCACTTTTCCTCGATATCTCTAAATGCAGAACCATCTACATGGATTTGAATAACATCATCTTTTACTTCTGTTTCATGCATGGTAATCCATAAATTGCGCTATGTTTTTGCACTTGAATAGGAATTGCAAACATGGAATAATGGGAAGATAATGAAGAAACTTGCGAGGCACCCTTTTTGTTACTTTATCTGTTCCATATCTACTTATATGACATTCCGGACATCCTGTTGCAAATTGATGTTGATTATAATATATAACATGGTCATCGGAGCATGCATGAATTGCTTCATAATGCATTCCAATTTCTTTCACGATGGAAGATAATCTTGATAAATGCGAGGTAAAATATTTGATGGTGGTAACAAAAATTCAACTATCAAGCTACATCAAATTAAAATAAAAACCGAGTTAATATAATATATAAATAATATTAATGAAACACATTTTATCTGTATTAATTTGAATTATGAATTAACAATACACATTAGAGGAAATTTCAACTCAAAATGGGCCTTTTACTTTTACTCAAATTCCATGTCATCATGTGTTAGCCAATGAAATTGCTTTAAATTTGAAATACCGTATAGGTCTTAAACACTTTTTTAATATAAATTTGGGGATAGGTATCATAAAAAAAAACTATTTTTTTTGTTTGTATTTTCGACGTATCTCCTCATGTTTTTACTCAAATTTCGATCGGGAGAGGTCGTTGGATGCGGAATTAAATTCTGCATCCAACGAGTACCCACTCAGCATACTTTTGATGGACCCCGCTACCCCAAAAACAAGAAATACCTGAAAAAATGTGATGATGATGTCATCATCACATTTTTTAAGGTATTTCTTGTTTTTGGGGTAGAGGAGTCCGTCAAAAGTATGTCGAGTGGATACTCCTTGGATGCGGACATTAATTACGCATCCAATGATCTCTCCCGATCGAAATTTGAGTAAAAACACAGGGAGATATTTCGAAAATACAAACAAAAAAGTAGTTTTTTTCTTTTCTTCCTCCAAAATGAATAAATATTATTTTATTATTTTAACTATTATTTTATTATTTTTTTTTAGGAGGCCCATTTTGAGTTAAAATTTCCTCTAATGATTATTAGAGGAACAAAGGTAAACTTTATCACAATCATATATATGTGATGGATTATTTTACATACCTTAACATTCGTGTTATTAATATGTTTGAAAGACCATTCATAACCTTCAAGTTCATTATCAACAATATAGCAGGGAGAATATTTGTGTTGGAGCCTTCACAAAGGGGTTCATATTCCTTCTCAAGAAGAGGTATATCATGAACATTATCAAATTCATCAATATTTTCATGATCATCGTCATCATCATCATCCATTCTAACATTAAGTGAATCATGGATCAATGTATTTGTACCATCATCTTCAACTATGTTATCAATATGATCATCTTCTTCAATAGGATCATTAACTTGTTCTCCATTAATCATAGCTCCATGTTCCTTCGATACTTGTTTTGAAATCACTTCCTCTGGACGATATGCCATAGGATGTCTTTCCTTTATAATTACATGAATACATCAATAGCTATAGTTAATATAAGAAATATTAAAATATTACATACATTTACCAAAAAAAAAAATATACAAAAACTTTATAATGCTAAACTTACAAATGGACGATATTCATTCCCCCCATCAGTGTGTCCATGTTCCCTACAATGTTTTGTGGCTATTTTGATCAATATTATTCTCCTCTTAAAGCCCTGACATTGACTACATGGACAATAACATTTCCCATCACCCCTTTTTTTCACTGCATCCCACATTCTAGCAAGCAATTGTCGATTTTGTTCGTTTGGATCAGGAATATTTCTATTTGACATTTTGTCACAAAAATCTTGAATGAATACTATCGACAATCTCAAAAAATAAATGTCAACACATCACTATTTCTGCAAACGACTGTTTGTTGAAAAATAAAGTAATTTCCACACATCGTCTGTTGAAGAATAAAATGATATCCACAAACCATCCTTCGAAGAATAAAATAATTTCCGCAAACCGTCGGTCGAAGAATAAAATAATTTCCGCAAACCGTCGGTCGAAGAATAAAATAATTTCCGCAAACCGTCCGTCGCTCCTATAGCAAACATGTCAGAATGTTTTTGTAATTTTTATATTTTCAAATTCAATAGTCATTAGATAATTGATGATATGGAGCCTAGTTACCGTTGCAAAAAAATGCAAAACACATCGCAAATCCAATGAATGTGGTGTCAAAAATCCAATGGCAGTGGTGTCAAAAATCTGATGACATGGGTATCAAAAATACGATGACCTGGGTATCTAAAATCCATTGACCTCGGTGTCGAAAATACGACAATCTAGTTTTTGAAAATCCGATGACCTAGGTGTCGAAAATCTAACGACTGTGGTGTCGAAACACCGACAATAGAAATATAAGTAAAAAATTTGACAACTAATTCTATCATTTTATTTATTTTTAATCAAAATTTGTAATTTGAAATTGAAATCCAACAAAAAAGTAGTTTTCGTCAGATGTTGTCAGATTTTGCCATCGGATTTTGGGTTCAAATCTTATTATGTTGGGATAGATTTTGATGTTTATCTTGATTGTTTTATAGTGTAGTATTGAATGAAAAGTTGACATGTAAGTAATAGATCTTTTGAGTGATTTATTTGATCAACTTAAGTGTTTTCTTTGAAAACTAGTTTGACAAGTGTTGATCATTGTTTATTTGACCTAAATGCAGCTAGACCATTATTAACTATTAATGACAACCTTTGATAGTATTGTAAGTGACTATTTGCTTGATATTTGTTTGATTTGTTGACTTGATTTGAGTGGAGTGAAAAATCATTTTGTGTCTAAGAGTTTATGAGATTGACTGATTTTGGCATAGTTGCTTAAGTATTTTATCTTCTTGGCTAAGGTTATTTGGTTGAGGTATATCATGTATAATTGTCAAGTATTCCTTAACTGTGATTGAGGTTGGTTGTAGTGTCATTGAGTTGAGTGTGATTGGAATAAGTTTTGTTGACCATATGTGAAGTCTCTTGGTTGCTAAAATGTGTCTCTTAATGAGCTAAGAAGAGTTAGTTAACCGTCTGAGCACTTTATTATATTAACACAAGTATATGATTGATTTGGCACAGGTGCACATGAAACTTGGTACAGGTTGGTTCACTTGATAAATATTGGCACAAATTTCCTTATGTGTAGTTGGTTTGACTTAGATTGGATGAGTTGTATGAGCAATTGGTTTGACCCAGGTGGACTAAGTTTGGTGTGTAGACTCATATTTATTGAGTTGGTTGATGTGAGAAATAGATTGATTGGTACATCTTGACTGGACATATTTATTGTACAACTTGATGAGCAGTGGTTAGTAGTGAAAGTGATTGAGTAGTGTGATACAGTTGTGGTGCAGCGATTAGTGACAATGCTTGTGCAGTGTAGTAGAGGTGTTGATTAGAATGTACGCATGATCAATGCGGTTGGTGGTTTAGTAGTTCAGTTTCAACCTTCATAGCAGGGTGGAAGTGTAGGGAAAGTAAAGGGGGTTGTAGCCTCTTTTTGGTTGTAGCCGAAGAACTAGGGAGTTGGATATTCTTTCAGTTTGTATCCTGTAAATCAGGGGGTTGTAGCTTCCTTCCAGTTGTAGCTAGAGAATTGAATTCATTGTAATAAGGGGGTTGTTTCCTCCTTCCAATTATTGTTGGAAAAATATTATTATCGGGTTTCCATGATTCCCCCCAGGACTTGGTTTTCCACGTAAAATATTATGTAATGTGTATCATGTTATGCTTCTTATGTGATGATTATATGACGATGATAATAATTCCGATGATGATATAATGATAATGTGATATTGCATAATATTGAATAAGATATTTATTATTAAAATTGAAAAATTAATAAAATCTATGCGCACCGATTCACCCCCTCTGAGTGTACCTGCTGTGTCTAACAATTGGTATCAGAGCGGGTCCTTCACAAAAATCCTTATGAGCTTGAAGGAGATATTTGACACACCATGGGGTTATCAGTGAATGGAAAACCATTTCCTTGTGATTCAATGTGATAAATTTGACCCGTAGGAGAATATAGGAATGTTAGAGAAACTCAAAAATCAAATTTGGTACAAAACCAACAAAAAACCATTTATTGAGAAGCAAATTACACACACATATGTGAACAGAACCAGGTTATTTTTGACTGTCTAACATAAAAAAATGTTATTAAAAGTTTTATATTACATCATAAGAGTTTCATGAGGCTTTGTAATCCCAATGTGAGTGTACAAATAAAAATTTCCAAATTGGCATCAATCCCCCCCTAGGTGGGCCAATCACGCTCCAAATCAGCCAAAACAGCCACAAATTGATGAATGGACATGGATGAGATGATGTAGGGAAATTATTACATCTTGGCATGTGTGGGTGTGTAAATATGAGTGGTTTAGAGTCTCAAGGTGTGTTGGAGCAGAGTCCCGTAGCTACAGGAGAAGCTGCCATTTTGGCGGATAGACAGTTTTGGCAAAGATGAAGAGATAAGGTAAAGCTATGACACCGTAGCATGTTTCTAGCTGTAGAGTAGAGCTGAAAACCGTGACTATTGGGACAAAGAAGTCAAGAAAGACGACAGTACCTGAGCGGCCGAGAAGAGAGAGCTCAACCACTGCATTGAAGGCAACGGTGAAGACAGGAGGGCTCAGCTACCCTCATAAAGGAAAAGGAGCGACGAGGACGAGGTATTGAAGATGAAGGATAGAAGACGGGAAGCAGTGCATAGTACCCATGGTCAGCGCCGGGAAGCATGGAAGACTGCAGAGAGCAGTGGTGTGACGGAAAGCGGCTACCCCAAGTACAGATATGCCAACTGTCACTAGTTAGGGTTTTGGGTTACTGTTGGGACAGGCCCACAGTGTTGTAATGGCGAGACCTTCAGGCCGCCTATAAGGGGATGTATTTTGTATTGTAAAAGGTTAGCTAGTCAGTCCTTCTGGAGCTATTAGGGTAACCTGTAGCTATTCAGACATCAGCGAGTCTGAGAGTCCAGTAGTATGTTAGCTCACTGTTATTTTGTATTGTAACAATCTGCAGGGATTGATAGAGAGAGAGAGAGAGAGTGAGAGTATATTGTAAGAAGGCAATATAGAGAAGAGATCTAAGAGAGAAGGGCTCCAGCCTGTGTGCGGAGTTACCCAGAATATCTCTAGCTGCATATGCGGTGCAGCAGAACTGTGTACCTCTCTCAAGTTATAATACAGAAACACAGTTCTGTGGACGTAGCTTCTACCCTAGAAGTGAACCACGTAAAATCAGAGCGTTATGTGATTGATTCATGTGATTGTATTTACTTGTTATATCTGTCATTCATTACGTGAACTTTGCTTACAGTAAATGTATGTAAGTGTTATTCAGTTCACAGCACATTAAAAGGATAAATGCAAGTTGAAGTCTTGAAGTATTCTGTATAAGAGTTTGTCTAAGTTTCACTCAAGACAGCTAAGAGTCGCAGTGTAAAACAACCTTGTGCATTGAGTCCTGTAAGTTGAACACCAGTACGCTAAGTACGCTGAGCTGCAGTGATAGGACATCGTAGAGGGGCGATACATTAGAGAAGCTGTGGTGCGCGATACCGTGGGTTAAGGATCGAGCGTAGGAGAAAGTTACGTGTTTCCCAGGGCGCGGCGATGCGATAAGGGCTAGAGTCATCACGAGTAAGAGGTAACTGTGCGTCGTGGAAAGAGACATCTCGTGGGCTAATAAGAGCTGTGAGACGCACACAGGATGCTATACAGAACCTGGTCGAGACACTTGAGTCTTTGGCCAACCCATTAGGATCACTTCGGGTGAGACTTCAGGCCGCTCCGCGATCTGTTGCTGTGATGAGGCCCCGAAATTCGTAGGCAGCAACAGTAAGGGATTCTCCCCAGTCAACATTCCCAACTATCCTGTTGACTTTTTGGTATAGGGAATCCGTTCGGTTTGCGGCCCGGCTACCGTAGATCAAAGTAACAAAAACAAAGGCTTTACCGGTTGCGGCCCGGTCCATCGTGTATTTTGTATTTTTGACTTAATGTATGATATCCAAGTGCCTAATTAACCATGCAGGGTGATAAGATGCAAGGAGCAGTCACAATGTGATGCGCAGTTTCTTACCTCTCATCTTAGACTCACTAGCATCTAAATCAAGGAATTAAAACTAACTATCTAAACTATCCCTAGGGAGCAAGATTATCATTCATTGGTGAGAAATATATTTTGTGCATGCATAATGAAAAGTTACAGATATCTGACACTTCTTTCAAGACACATGAACAATTGCAGATTTTTTGAACAACCAGTTAGCCAACTGTTTTATGAACAACATTTATTATTCACAGTGGAAAACATCACAAAATATACTGAAAAGCATTCAACAAGAACATAGGTTCAGGAAGTTAAACACTCTCACAATTAATGAAACACAGCTGAAAATGAAATAGTTCCCCTTCAACATTGTTCATTTAATCACATTGATACATTCCACATTTAGCTTTCTCCAACAGGAAAAAGTTACGGTTTCTGATTGTAAAACAAAATAGTTCCTCTTACAAGCAAATGGTTTACAAATTATTCTAGGGAAAAATTCCCTGTAACTTCTAACTTTCCAGTATTTAAACAAAACAGTAAATCGTTTGGGTTTCCCCCCAACGCATGACCTTTCAGTCTCTCGAGCATTTCATATCCCTCCCTCCATTTTTCTTCGCCTGTTCATGATTGATTGAGTAACTACTGGACCTTTTAGATCTGTGTTTTTGTTGCTTTAGATTATGTCTCTTCTTTCACTTTGTATTCCTTTCGACCCTGCCGATTTCGATTTGATCAAGCCACGCCTTCCCACCTGGTCGCCTCAACAGTCCATTGAGTTATACCTGCAATCAATTACCGTGTATCATTCGTTTGAAGGGCATTTTTTAAACATTAAAATTTACCATCTGAAACGGCCAATCCACAAGAAAACAACCAGGTGCATCCCTTGGGCGGGAAAGTTCTAAATCGGCAGTCGTAAGGCTTTGAAATCGGACGTGAAAAGGTTGTCCTAGCCGTAATGGCAGAAAAGACACGGGCTAAAGTCACGTGAAACGTGGGCGGGAGAGGCTTAACCAGAAGTTGGACGGCTTTACACTTCGGGAGCTAAATGACTTTGAGGGCTGCAACGACGGAAGAGACAAGAGCTAGAGACATCCGAAACGTGGGCGGGAAGAGCTCGATCGAAAGTTGGAAGACATTACATCGGAATCCAAAAGACTTTCCTAGCCGCAACGGTGGAAAGGAAAACAAAAGTCGACACGCATCGATAGTTGGAACGATTTGTACTTCGGACGCTAAACCGATTTGGGAGCCGCAACGGTGGAAGGGAAAAGGACAAAAGCAGCCGAATTAACATAGTTTCGACATCCGATGTAGAACGATTTAAGTGTTTTGGACGGCTCTTCAAAGTTCATCAACGGACAAAACCGGCTTTACCTCTGCAACGGTGACCCAAAAACAAAGAAACTTAATCCGATCGACCAGCAAGCAAACTCAAAACTGTGACCTTTACATTTTTCATCACAATGAAAATTGAAAACCCGGGCGAGAGTTAATCTGTAGAATCATCCAACATCAAACATGACCAAAATTCGAAGGATCCAATCAATTAGAAGACAATGCTAAATCATGAGGAGGGGTCCAAAATTTAAGAAATTTGGGGAGAAAGGTTGCAGCTGCAACAACTGGCGATTACCTGGTGAACCTAGATCTCTGGGCAATTGTTCTTTGAGTAACAGACTGTTTAACAATAAATGAATCCATTGAATTCTTCCAGCTATCTGGATTTCTTAAATGACAGAAGTGTGTACCTTTAACCATTGATGATAGTCCAATTTGGGAGAGTGGAAACCAAGATTTTCAAGTCCAGATAACTCTATTGAGGCCAGAGGATGAATTTCATTATTACCTTTGTCTTCAGGTGGCTGATAGCTTTGGACACCATAGGATTGTAGCATATGGTAAACAGAAATATTCATTTGTTCCTCATTCCCATGCCCCTTTTAGCATTTTTGTGCTTCTAGACTTTTGTCCTTTTTATATATGAGTCCTCCTGCATGCCTTTCTTACTGAATCTTGATTCAGGATCCTCTATCCCATAGTGTCCTTTTGTGTGAGTGGTGTACTTCAAGTTTCAGCTCATGGACGGAGAGGATATTTCGGCAATTTAGTACTTATGATTCAGCACCTGCTTTGATTTATGATGCTTTCATAGGAGTTTTTTTACTCTTTATTTTCCTTTTGGCATTCATTTCTTGGCATGGGATCATTTATATTTAATATACTGTTCACCTTGCTCCTTTCCATGGGTCCTCTGCTGTTGCTCCTTAGAACATTTTAAGTGTGACGTGGATGGAGCCTCAACATAGTATTCCAGACTCTTTGAATCCGGTTTATTTCATAGGGGTTAAGCAGGACTTCAATGCACACAGAGTTCATTCGTGAAAACTGCTAAACTGTAAGAAGTTCTTTTAGCAACACACAGTCTGAGACTCAAAAATGTCTATCATTCCCAAACATTTTAATGTTCTCCATGCAACCACGGGTTCATTCCCTTTATTGAAATCAATAAACTTAAACTAAAACAAACTGAAAAACACGACTCAAAGATAGCTAAACAACTTATTATATACAGGACAGAAGAACTCAAAGAAACTCAGGAAAAATAAGGCTTGAGAACCAAACCATTCATTGGTAAGTTCTCTTCCCACCCCTGTTGATCCTGCAACTTGTAAGTAGAAGGGCCAAGCTTTGCTGCAATCTCTACCCACAACTGCTGGAATTTAGTGTGCTTTCCTTTCTCATCATGGGGGTGATCCCATTTGAGGACTAAATCTCCTACTTCAAAGTCTTTTGTTCCAGCTTTATGTTTGTCGAACCATCTCTTAACTAACTCTTGTTGTTTCTTAAAGCCTTCTCTGGCTTTAGATCTAGCCTCTTCTGCTTTCAGGAGATTATATATTCTTATTTGCAAAACTTCATCGTTCGACCCTCTAGACTCTTGAGTTAGTATGGAAGATGGTAGCATGATATTGGGAGGAAGAATGGCTTCTTTACCATAGACAAGGGTATATGGAGACACTCCAATCGTATACTTGGGGGTAACTCTATCGGCCCAAAGGGAATTTGGTAATGCTGAGTTCCAACTCCTCTGGTTTTCTACCACAGTCTTCTTTAAAATTCTAATCAGATTTTTGTTAGAGGACTTAGCCAGGCCATTTCCTTGTGGATAGTAGTTAGCAGAATAATGCAATTTTATCCCTTTATCATGAGAAAAGGCAGTCAATTTAATTGATGAAAAGTACTTAGCATTATCAAAGACTAACGAAACTGGAACTCCAAACCTGGTCATGAGATGATCTTGCAGGAAGCTAATGACTTCGTCTTCATTTATCTTGTGTAGCGGGATAGCTTCGACCCAGCGAGTGAAATAATCAGTAGCGGTCAGAATGTACTTGTGCTGCAGAGAGGAATTCGATTTTATTTCTCCAATAATGTCCAGCCCCCGTTGCTGGAATGGCTCCGTGATCATCACAGGGTTTAGAGGTGCTGCTGCTTTAGGTTGTCTCCCACTACACCTTTGGCAAATATCACACTTCCTGACATGCACATGTGCATATTTAAAGAGCATAGGCCAATAGTAACTTGCCTTGAGGATTTTGTGGGCTATGGTATCCCCTGAATAATGTCCTCTAGCAGGACCGTCGTGCAAATCTGTCATTACTTTGTTCGCATCTTCTTTTTCTAAGCACCTCAGGAGAACTCCATCATAGTTTTTTTCTGAATAATACTCCTTCAACAAGTTGATAGGAGGCTGATTTAAGACGTAGCGCCCTTCTTTGCTTGGAACTCCAATGTTCTGGCAATAGCCCTGCCTACAGGTAATGCACAAGGTCTCTATACCAAGACTCAGGAGCTGTAAACAAAGGACATACCTCCATTACATGTAATTCAGCTTCATCTTCCCAGGCATGTTCTTCATTTTTTCCATTTTCAGTCATCTGTTTGCACAACCCTTGTCCTTTAACTATAGATGCTGGCTTGAATTCAAGGTCGTACTCTTGAAGAGCTATTACCCAGTTGCTTCTTCTTTCTCCTAACTCTTTCTGTATAAGAAGAGACCTTACAGCTGGGTAGGGGACAATCACCTTGGTTCTATTTTTTAAAATATAAGGCCTGAATTGTTTTACTGCTTTGAATACAGTGTAATCTTGTTTATCAATAGCTGGGTAATTCAATTCGCCCCCCTATAGACCAGTACTCATAAAGGATATTGGGAATTCATCCCCCCCATCTTGCTTTTGGGTGAGCACATCTGCTAGTGATGCATCAGATGCAAAGGTATACAAGATAAATATTTGTCGAAATCTGGGCTTTTCAGGGAGGGTGCATGTGCAACACTAGTTTTAATTTTGCTAAATGCGCTCTTCTCAATTTCAGTCCACTTGAATAGTGCATTTTGCTTTACCATCTGCTGTAGTGGCTTGACAATCTGAGCAAAATTAGGCACAAATCTTTGCACGAAGTTTATCGTTCCCATAAATGATTGCATCCCCTTTTTATTATGGGGCAAGGGGATTTGTTCAATATCCTTAATTCTTTATGGATCTATAGAGATTCCTTTCTTCAAAACTATGTGACCCAGCAACTTTCCCTCCATGACAGCGAATACACACTTCTTAGGATTGAGTGAGATGCCATATTTTCGACAGCGTTCGAAAATTTGTCTTAGGTGCAACGCGTGCTCTCCTCTTCTCTTTGAGAATATTGTAATATCATCAAGGTATACTACAACACTTCGGCCAATCAACCCACGGAAAGCTATGTCCATAGCCCTCTGAAATGTTGCTCCAACATTTATAAGCCCAAAGGGCATTCTCCTATAGGTAAAGGTTCCCCATTTGGTCCTGAACGTCATCTTCAATCTGTCTTCTTCGGCTACTAACACTTGATTGTATCCAGAGAAACCATCTAATAATGAAAACAGTTCAGAACCAGAGACCATTTGCAACAATTGCTCCATGGGTGGCACAGGGTAGTTATCTTTATCGGAAGCGCGGTTTAGATTTCTGAAATCCACACATAGTCTGATTTCTCCAGACTTTTTTCTTACTGGTACCAGATTTGATACCCACTCAGAGTGTCTAACTTTGAAGATGATTCTAGCATCCAATAATTTCTTCACTTCACTCTGAATCAACGGTTCCAACTTTGGATGCATTTTCCTTAATGGTTGCTGATATGGCTTGACACCTGCTTTAATGGGGATGACATGTTTGATGATGCTAGTGTTGTATGTTTTCAAATATTCGTACGTCCATGCGAAAACATATTTATATTGTTTAAACAAACTGACGAACTTGTCTCTTTCTATTGGCGAACAACATTTTCTGAGATTCACAAATTTAGGATTCATTTCAGTCCCTAAATTAATCAGCTCAAACTGCAGAGATGAGCTATGGGTCTTCACGTTGGCTGGCCTTCTGAATTTTTCATTTAAATCGAACATTTTTTCTAACCTTCTGACTCCTTTAGGAATGCAATTATCGTACTTCATCTCATCCTGATGCTCTTCATCGTCTATGATCGCTCCTTTAAACACTTCATCATTTGTTAAACATTCTATGATTTGCTGGTCATCATCGAACGCTCGTAGGTTCGTAATCATATCAGGTACAGAGGGCCTGAAAATTAATTCAACAGAGCATCGATTATTAGTGGGTATCAATCTAGCGGCTGATGTGGCCAACAGGTCAGCTGCTGTGTTTTTTAACCTAGGAATTGAAATAATATTGAATGCATTAAAACATTTAAGCAACTCCCATACCTCATTCTGGTAAGCCTTTAAGTGAGGAGAAACACAATGTATTTGATTCTGGATTTGTTTCACAATAATTTAGGAATCTCCAAAAACTTTTAGATTACTTACCTTTAATTCAATCGCTTTCCTCAAGCCTTGCACCAACGCTTCGTACTCAGCTGTATTATTACTACACTCAAACTCTAATCTACATGAAAGGAAATGTTTATTCTTCTGGGGGTTGATCAGGACACAGCCAGCCCCTGACCCCTCTAATGTCTTAGATCCATCAAAAAACAAAGTCCAAAAATCACTAACTACTGAATGTGAATCTATTCCTACTGCTAAGTCTACTATTTTACAATCAATCTCATCATCCTGTGAGAATCGAAGGAGATCAGGATGGGTGTCAGATGTCTTGCTGGATTCTTTTGCTTGGTAATTTCCTGGTTCCAACTCAATAAAATAGTTTCCCAATACAAAATCCACTGGTACATTCTTCTCCTCCAGTTGAGTAACATTGTACTTCATGTGAGGTTCTCTTAGAATCTTAATCTGGTTTGGACTCCCTTTGTATGGAAACCACATATGCGACCAATCTGAGGTGAAATATCCATTTAATTTGGCCGACCAATCTCTTCTTAGGACAAGACCGTAAGCGTCTGGTATATTAGCCACCATGATGTTAATAACTTGGCATACTTTGTCATTAGACACCAGACGGACCAGTACATCTTCCATCTCACCAATTACTTTTACGTCTGCCCTATCCAACTGAACAACCCTCCACGTGGATGGTTTAGGCTTCCCATTGATCTTTTTACAGACTGATATGGGCATAACGTTAACTGACGCCCCTGAGTCTACCAAGCAATTATGTACATTATGATTGAAAATTTCAAACGTGAGGAGGAAAGGTGGATGTTTGCTTTTAGACTTACCTCCAACGCTGGTTTCTCCAATTTCTTCTTCTTCCTGAGGTTGATTATTGGTGGGAAGCTTCTCATCCGATGCTTCAAGTGCTTTCAACAATTTTTCTTTTTGCTGCGGCACTTTACACATTTCGAATAGTGGCACATTTGCTTTTACCCTTTTTAAATCCTCCACTATGTCATAATCCATTGGCTGCTCAATGGGGTGAGGTTTACCAGCATTCATATTTCCTTCATTTGGCCTAGCCAACGTATCATTCTGCTTCGGATCTTGGCTGGTAATAGTGAATTCTGGCATCTTATCAGCTAAAGATTTATTTTGAAATTTCTTTACATTTCTTTGCAGCCTTTTGATCTTTGGTAGGATGAGACTATTTTCTTTGATTGGCCCTTTGCTTCTTGTTGCTAGGTTGGTTTCCATGACGTCCTTGTAGCTCTGATTCTCTTCCTCTTTAGCATCAAATAATGAAACAGAATCCCACAAAGCCATGGTTTCCTCTTCTTGTTCCTTTGTTGACATAGTCTTCTCTTTTCTCTCTTCTTCTCCATCTTCTGTTAATCTAGAATCTAGCAGCTGATTCATGACCAATGTCATCAAATTTATCCATTGAGGATAATTCTTTTCAGAGTGTGGTTGTTGGTGGAAAGTGCAAAAATTGTCCATGCCCACCTCTGTTAAATTCATAGATGTAGTATTGTGAGGAGGAGGTTGGGACTGATGGTTATCCTCTCTTTTCTTATAATATGGCTTATAAAACTTTTGTGTTTCCTTTTCTTTCTCCATAGCTAGGATTTTGTTGGAAAGCTTCTACATCATTTTGGCCATATTTTCCAAATATGGTGACTTTTCTTCCTTAGGATTAGTAAACAGTAAAGCTTTCCTTCCTGCACCTTTCTCTCCTGACTATTTTGGATAATCTTCAATACTTTCTCTTTCAGCTTCCACTACTTCTGCCTCTTCATAGGTTTCCGTCAAAGTAGGCTTGGCCCTACCTTTGGCAAACATGGCCAAATCAGGGCCTAAAGCTGAAGTATAATATTCAATGAGAACTTTGTCTGAAGGTCCATCCATTTCAGATAAATTATTGAGATAGGCTGCAAACCTTTGTGTGAAACTGTGCACCTTTTCCTTTCTTTCTTTCTTCAAGGAACATATCCCTTTCATGAGGGATGCATGAGTTTTCTGATTTGCATACTTACTTTTGAAAATTATTTCGAAGGTATCCCAATCAGGGATAGAGTTAACAGGCAACCCAAAGTACCATGATGCTGCAACTCCTTTAAGGGTATGTGGGAACAGTCTGCAGACTACATCTTCATATTCCCCAGCCCTTAATCCTTCAATTGCCAAGTAAAAAATTTGTAGGTGATCATCTACTAGTATTTTCTCATTGGGGTCAAACTTGGGCAACATCTTGTCAAAGGCTTGAGGTAGGTCATGTAATGGAGGTGTGAGGTTTAACAGTGATCTGGCTCTCCATGCAGGTGGTTTATTTGGTGGGTTAGGTGGTTGGTTTGCGTTTACGCCAGCCATGAGTCTGGGTGGAGAATGAGGAGGTCAACCAACTGGAGTATGAGTAGGAGAACTGTGAGAGGTTTATGGGCCTTCTTGATTCAAAGGTAGCACAAATTCTTGTAAGGTTGTTTCTACAAGTTATTCCCAGTCTCCAACCAACATTGAGTCTTCCTCTACAGGACGATCTTTCTTTCTATACTCTCTTTTGGGAAATTCAGGGATGATTGGAAATCCTCCAATCTTCTTTACATATGCCCTGGTGTGTCTTCTTAGATCATTAACAATTTCGTTACCAACAGAATATAGATGTTCTCTTTCTTCCGAAATTGGATTATGAAACCCACTGCTCTCAGAACTGTTACCAGTGGAATAATCTCGGGAAAACGGGTTTCCTCGGCCAGCCATACACTGGAGGCCCTCCTTCTAGTGCCAAAACTAAACTGTTGAGGCCCTTAAATTCACAGGCAGCAACAATAAGGGATTCTCCCCAGTCAACGTTCCCAACTAGCCCGTTGACTATTTGGTATAGGGAATCCATCCGGTTTGCGGTCCGGCTACCATAGATCAAAGTAACAAAAACAAAGGCTTTATCGGTTGCAGCTCGGTCCACAGTGTATTTTGTATTTTTGAATTAATGTATGATATGCAAGTGCCTAATTAACCATGTAGGTCGATAAGATGCAAGGAGTAGTCATAATGTGATGCGCATGTTCTTACCTCTCGTCTTAGACTCACTAGCATCTAAATCAAGGAATTAAAACTAACTATCTAAACTATCCCTAGGGAGCAAGATTATCATTCATTGGTGAGTAATATATTTTGTGCATGCATAATGAAAAGTTACAGATAGCTGACACTTCTTTCAAGACACATGAAGAATTGCATATTTTTTGAACAACTAGTTAGCCAATTGTTTTATGAACAACATTTATTACTCACAGTGGAAAACATCACAAAATATACTGAAAAGCATTCAACAAGAACATAGGTTCAAGAAGTTAAACACTCTCATAGTTAATGAAACACAGCTAAAAATGAAATAGTTCCCCTTCAACATTGTTCATTTAATCACATTGATACATTCCACATTTCGCTTTCTCCAATAGGCAAAAGTTTCGGTTTCTGATTGTAAAACGAAATAGTTCCTCTTACAAGCAAATGGTTTACAAATTATTCTAGGGAAAAAGTCCCTGTAACTTCTAACTTTCCAGTATTTAAACAAAACAGTAAATCGCTTGGGTTTCCCCCCAACGCATGACCTTTCGGTCTCTCGAGCGTTTCGTATCCCTCCCTCCATTTTTCTTCGCCTGTTCATGATTAATTGAGTAACTGCTGGACCTTTCAGATCTGTGTTTTTGTTGCTTTCAATTCTGTCTCTTCTTTCGCTTTGTCTTCCTTTTGACCCTGCCAGTTTCGATTTGATCAAGCCACGCCTTCCCACCGTGTCGCCTCAACAGTCCATTGAGTTATACCTGCAATCAATTATCGTGTATCATTCGTTTGAAGGGCATTTTTTAAACATTAAAATTTACCATCTGAAACGGTCAATCCACAAGAAAACAGCCAGGTGCATCCCTTGGGCAGGAAAATTCTAAATCGGCAGTCGTAAGTCTTTGAAATCGGACGCAAAAAGGATGTCCTAGCTGCAACAGCGGAAAAGGCACGGGCTAAAGTCACGTGAAACGTGGGCGGGAGAGGCTTAACCGGAAGTCAGACGGCTTTACACTTCGGGAGCTAAATGACTTTGAGGGCCGCAACGGCGGAAGAGACAAGAGCTAGAGACATCCGAAACGTGGGCGGGAAGAGCTCGATCGGAAGTCGAAAGACATTACATCGGAAGCCAAAAGACTTTCCCAGCCGCAACGGCGGAAATGAAAACAAAAGTCGACACGCATCGGTAGTCGGAACGATTTGGACTTCGGATGCTAAACCGATTTGGGAGCCGCAACGACAGAAGGGAAAAGGACAAAAGCAACCGAATTAACATAGTTTCGACATCTGAAGTAGAAAGATTTAAGTGTTTTGGACAGCTCTTCAAAGTTCATCAAAGGACAAAACCGGCTTTACCTCCGCAACGGTGACCCAAAAACAAAGAAACTTAATCCGATCGACTAGCAAGCAAACTCAAAACTGCGACCTTCACAATCACAATTAAAATTGAAAACCTGAGCGAGAGTTAATCTGTAGAATCATACAACATCAAAAATGACCAAAATTCGAAGGATCCAATCGATTAGAAGACAATGCTAAATCATGAGGAGGGGTCCAAAATTTAAGAAATTTGGGGAGAACGGTTGCAGCTGCAACACGCCGAAAGGGCCAGTGAGCTAGGGGTGTTGTTGGTACATTATAGTAAACCTGGGTCTGCCCCACGACCAACAAATGGTTCTGTTGCCAGTTTTGAACAAACTGAGCACTGATGTTCTGGTGGCGTCCTACTAGAGATGAACTCAACGAGTGGGTTGGGTCTAAGGAGAAAGAGTTTTCCGAACACGAGAGAACAAGAGTCCTAGACTGAGTACAGAGGACTGGTTACAAAAACATATCGTTACAGACCTGCATGCGATATTTTTTGTGACCTTTGGGAACGATCTTTACGACTGGTTATCAAAGTTGACTGATACGAGCATATTCAAGAAGAAAAGAAACATTGTCTGGACACCGGAGCTGATTCAGACTGTGAAGAACCTTGATAATCCCATTACGAGGACAGTAGAATTCTGGCTTGCGAGTGTGCTAGAAGGCTTCGTCATAGATTTTGTAGTTGAACAAAGAAAAAGCTTCAGCGAGGCTAAGCAGTACTTCTTCAAAGGATATCGCGGTAAGTACCTAAAATCTTTAAACTTGTCCATTAAGATGTTATTCCATGAAAAAGGAACAATGGATCTAGTTTCAGATGAATAAGTAAATATAGTAATGTCACAAGAGTTTGAAAGTGATTTTGATAACATTGGACGTACACGAAGTGGAAATAAATACAAAGTATATTTAAGATCTCCCATATTTGAAGACAGTTCAGATAGTACTAGACAACAGAGTCATAACCATATAGAAAGAACATAAGGGGGTATCCCTTACCACCCTTATACCCCACAGAAACAGATCGGCACTCAGAACAATCCTGTAGGAACTCCATCCAGTAGCTCGCAGACAGTACAAACTACCGCTACATCACCTCCACCTACACCACTGAGTGGTAGTAACACAACAAATCAACATCCACCACGTAGAAATAGAATGGGGGATGATATGAAGCTACCTATCTTTAAGGGTACAGGGGCAGAGGACCTAGAGCAGCATTGGTTCCTATGTGAAGCCGTGTGGACCATTAAAGCAATCAATGATGATAATAGTAAACTTGTACAGTTGGTCACCACACTGAGAGAATGAGCCTTAACATGGTATATGAAGTACACCACAACGGTACCCAGAACACTTGTCCAGGTTAGGACCACCATGATTAAAGAGTTTAAGAAACCTAAGTTTGAGTCACAGTGCATTACAGAGCTCAAAGACATCAAACAGTTACCTACAGAGTCAGTGTGGGACTTCGATCAGAAATTTAAAGCCCTTATAGACCAAGTCAGCTTTGAGTTTGAGTCGGAGCAGCATAAGGAATGGTTTATTGCAGTGCTGCTCCCTCACATCAGAATACCACTAATGCAGCAGAAAATCCAGATGCAGGATGACACGTTGGAGATGGCGATGAAACTAGAGGCTTCACCTCTAGCTAAAACCAGCACAGGTATGACAAACCTGCAAAACCAGTTGGCTAATCTCACGATACAGATGCATGAGCTTAAGAAAGGGAAAGAGGTTGCGCAAGACATATGGTGCGTAAAGTGTAAAGCACAAGGCCATACTAAAGATAACTGTCCAGTATTTGTAGAATATATAGAAACTGGGGCTCCTAACCCCTTACCACAGACCCATGGGCTGTGGTGTGAAATATGCAAAACAAGAGGACACCTACCTCAGCAGTGCCCTCTACTTCAGAAGTACATGCAGACACCTAAGAACTTATACTGTGTCTTCTACAAGTCCATAGACCATGATGAACATGATTGCCGAGCCTATGATCTCATGGTCGGAAGCAAGCAAGACTTGTACAGAGTCCAATCAGAAACACAGGGTCCAGCAGTAGGACCACAGTATGATCCGGCTCATGTTGGCCGTGGAGGAGGCTTCATAGGACGAGGACATGGAGGAGGCTTTGGCCGTGGAGAAGGCTTTGGCCATGGTCATAGACCAATTACTTGTTACAACTATGGATTTCTAGGACATTATGCTAGGGACTGTCAGAGCCCTACCACCACATGTAACTATTGCAAATCTTACGATCACGCTATAGAAGACTGTCCTACCTTGATAGCTAAGATCAGAGAACCTAAGCCAACAGTACACCAGAACATCCAGCTTATTGCTGCTGAGCAGGAAGAACCAGAACCAAGAGTCAACATTGTGACTCGTAGCAGTTCTTCCACCAATGGAACATCGCAAGATACTGAAAAGACCATAGGTCAGGAGTGGGTGTGCAAAGCTCCTAACAAAGCAACACCACTTGACCTACAGAAGAATAAACAGACATTTTAGGAAGCTAAGACTTTCTTTGATGACCCTATGCAATCAGGATCACAGGTACCGCTGTCTAGGGGCATGCCACAGCAAGCACCTTGTGGCGTTAGCCCTGTACAGATATCACAGGCTACCACATCGGGCGCTTGCGACGAGGACGAGTTGGCAAGAAGTGTACAATCCTTCCTGTGGAGTTGTTTAAAACTCGTGAGAAATGAGCAAGCTATTGGAGAAATTCAGCACATCATAGATCAGTGTCAACCATCTTCTTCCATGAGCAGTGCACAACATGTTGTTCATAGTATTATGGGACATACAAGAACAGGAAGAGAGATGCGACTCACAGCACAGGTTGGAGAATTTGAAATGGATGAGGTGATCCTAGACCTAGGATCAGAGGTAAATGTTCTGACTAAGTAGACATGGGAACAGATGGGTAGCCCTAAGTTAGTCAGATCGCCTATCCATCTACGATTAGCTAATCAGTAGTGGGTATCACCCTTGGGTCGATTATCACAGGTGTTAGCTAATCAGCAGTGGGTATCACCCCTGGGTCGATTATCACAGGTGCCAGTTGACATTGACGGAGTTCACAACTCTGCGGACTTTGAAGTTATAGAAATTATTGGCGATAGTAGACCATATCCAGCATTACTAGGCATTGATTGGGTGATCGGTAACATGGCCGTTGTCGACTTAAAGAGAAGACAAATGACCTTTGAAGACACGCAGATCTGGGTCATCGCACCATTAGATCCTCTTCAAGGTCCGAGATACATTGAACCTATCCGCGTAGAGGAAGAGGCACGTAACATGGAGAGTCTCTATCAGATGACTGCGAACCAGGGTGACTACATCAATCCAACCGCAGAAGGGAACATTAGTTGGTGATGCGACAACTCATGTGCATCGGATTCGGATGTTGGTCTAGAGAATTGGCAGAACAGACTTTATGAAGTCTCAGTGCACAGATGTGTGTACATGACTAAGTCACTACGATGGATTGGCACAGAGATCAACAAGATTCCATCATTTCATGGTCTAATAGATATCCAGGAATTTCTCACGCAGTTTGAACAACGAATTCCTCAAGAGCAAAGGATCGTAGCTATGGACCTTGCAGTACGAGCCACACCTGCAAGATGGTGGTATGCACATAAAGAGAATATTGCATCATGGGATGATCTTAAGAGATTGATGGCGATCAGATTCTCTACCAACAGAGAGTATGTCCAACAGAGATACATAGGAGAAAGCGACCCCAGGTCACATATTCAGATGTGTGAACAGAATTGGTCGGACATTCCTGAGGATGAATGGGTTCACCAATTCATTCACACTTTGGACACAGTTCCATGGAACCAGTACACAGAGACTGAATTGCGTAAGGGAACTACTACATGGTCACTTCTAATAGACAGCTTTCTACTTACCTTCACTTTTGAATTTGAGTATCCAAATGTTGATCAGGCCCTAGATGTAATAAAGGTTAAGATATTTGAGGATTGCACCCTATCAGTACATACTCAACCTGAGTGGGCCATCCAGTTAGAAGATGCGCTCAAGTGCTATAAATTCACAGTAGAACCAGAGGATGAGGATGAGGATCCTCACAACATCAACATTCTGGAGTTAGAAGGGACTCGCGATGTTGATGGACCGAAGCTACAGATTCCAGCAATCATAAAGCCGATCAAGATTAAAAAGATCAATATTGGCACAGACACAGAACCAAAGTTTGCCTCTATTGGAGACTATTGGAATGATGAAATAGTTGGACAAATTACAGACTTGCTACATGACTATCAGGACCTATTTCCCACCAAGTTCACAGAGATGAAGGGAATAGTCAGAGACTTGGGAGTAATGAGGATACCATTGAAAGAGGATGCTATACCAGTCAAGTAGCGTCCATATAGATTAAATCCGCACTACAAAGAAAAAGTTAAGGATAAGATCGATAAGATGCTAGCAGTAGGCATCATTGATCCCGTAGAAGAGAGCGAATGGGTTAGTCCCATGGTCGTGCAAGAAAAGAAAACCAAAGGAGACATCAGGATCTGTGTCGACTTGCGTAAAATCAACGATGCATCGCTTCATGATCCATTTCTGACACCTTTAACTGATGAAGTATTAGACAATGTGTGAGGACAGGAGGTCTACTCCTTCACTGATGGCTTTTCATGCTATCACCAGATCAGAATCCACCCAGAAGATCAACATAAGACCATGTTTGCAATAGAATGGGGCTCATTCCAGTATACGGTAATGCCCTTTGGTCTTAAGAATGCACCAGATATCTTTTCTAGAGTAGTAGTTTCTATATTTAAAGAATACATCCATAAATTCTTAGAATTTTATTTCGATGATTGGACTGTATTTGGATTAATTGACCAGCACATTGGAGATTTAAGACTGATGTTAGAGAAATGTAGGCAGTACCATATTTCTATGAACTTGAAAAAATGTCTATTCTGTGCGCCATTCGGTATTTTGTTGGGTCACAGTGTCTGCAGGAAAGGCTTGATGGTAGATCCCGCAAAGATTTCCATCATTGTAAATCTTCTAGCACCCAACTCAGTCAAAAAATTGAGGACAGTACTTGGTCATACCAGGTACTACAGAAAATTCATCAAGGGATACGCAAAGATTATAGCACCGATGGAAAAACTGTTAAAGAAAGATGTAAAATTCCTGTGGAATGAGGAATGCCAGCAGAGTCTAGACACACTTAAAGAGAATATTTTGAAATCATTGTCAAACCAGGAAGATTGAATGCCAGACCTAATAATCTGCCGCGAATAGACTCAGGAGAAGAGCTAAGTAACCTAGAGGACAATTTGCCAGATGCACAATTGTTTTCTATCCATATCACAGATGAGTACTATGATGATATCATTCACTTTCTCACTACAGGAAGGGAACCTGATGAGTTTACCAAGCATCAAAAGAGGCAACTGGTTGTTAAAGCAGTATACTTCACCCTGATCGCAGGATAGTTATATAAGTTAGGTCTAGATGAAGTCCTGTGCAGATGTGTGATGCCGCATGAAAAATAGGCTATTATCAGAGAAGCACATTCAGGTACCACAGGAGGTCATTTCACAGGAAAGCCGACTGTGCAAAAAATCCTGACCGCAGGATTATGGTGGCCTACTTTACATAAGAATACTAAGGAATTTTGCAGATGCTGCGATATCTGCCAGAGGGTAGGAAAACCTTCACGCAGAGATGAAATGTCACTACGACCACAGATTACACTGCGTGCATTTGACAAGTGGGCCATAGACTTTGTGGGTCCTATCAACCCACCAAGAAAATGAACTAGTGCGAGATATATCATCACTGGAACAAAGTACCTCACCAGGTGGGCAGAGGCCAAAGCAGTAAGAAATTGTGATGCTGCTACAGCCGCACAGTTCATTTTTGAAAACATCATCACTAGATTTGGATGCCCAGTAATTTTGATGAGCAATCAAGGCACACACTTCTTGAATCTCACCATTGAGGCCATGACGGAAGAATTCCAGACACAACACCATAAGAGCACTCCCTACCACCCACAAGATAATGGTATGGTGGAGGCCTTTAACAAGATTTTATAAAATTCTCTTACTAATATTTGCAACAGCCAAAGCAATGATTGGGACCTCAGAGTTAACGCTGTATTATGGGCGTATAGGACTACATGAAAGAAACTTACAGGACACACACCTTTCAGCTTGGTGTATGGACAGGAGGCTATTATGCCTATGGAGTATATTATGCCCAGTTTAAGAATTGCTCAGATCACCGGGATGGCTGATATAGACACGGTGCATGAGAGGCTAACGCAGCTGCTTGCCTTAGAGGAAGACAGATTCATCGCCGGATTCCATCAGAAAGTGCAGAAGGCACGAGAAAAATCTTGGCATGACAAACACATTAAGAGTAAGACTCTTCATATCGGAGACCTAGTACTCCTCTATGACAGTAAATTTCTTAAGTTTCCACGAAAGTTCAAGACGCATTGGTTGGGGCCATATCAGATACAGCAAGTTACAGAGGGAGGAGCCGTTCATCTCAACAAAGTGAATGGGGAGCTTCTTCCCATGATGATCAATGGTAGTAGGCTTAAGCTCTATAGTGACAGCCACTCCACCTATCAGCCCTAACTCGAAGTCCCAGGACTTCGGGACAAGTTTCAACGCACTTCGCAGGAAGCCAAGGAGAAGCTATAGCAGGAGAAGCCCACTGGTAGTGGCTCAGGGACGAGCCATAAGTAAGTGTTAGGGGACTATTGGAGCAGAGTCCTGCAGCTACAAGAGAAGATTCCATTTTGGCGGATAGACAGTTTCGGCGAAGATGAAGAGATAAGGTAAAGCTACGATGTCGTAGCATGTTTCTAGCTGCAGAGCAGAGCCGGAAATTGTGACTGTTGGGATAGAGAAGTCAAGAAAGATGACAGTACCTGAGCGGCTGAGAAGAGAGAGCTCAACCACTGCATTGAAGGCAGCGGCGAAGACAGGAGGGCTCAGCTACCCTCATAAAGGAAAAGGAGCGACGAGGCCGAGGTATTGAAGACGAAGGACAGAAGATGGGAAGCGGTGCATAGTACCCATGGTCAGCGTTGGAAGCATGGAAGACTGCAGAGAGCAGTGGTGTGACAAAAAGAAGCTACCCGAAGTATAGATATGCCGACTGTCACTAGTTAGGGTTTTGGGTTACTGTTGGGACAGGCCCACAGTGTTGTAATGGCGAGACCTTCGGGCCGCCTATAAGGGGATGTATTTTGTATTGTAAAAGGTTAGCTAGTCAGTCCTTCTGGAGCTATTAGGGTAACCTGTAGCTATTCAGACATCAACGAGTCTGAGAGTCCAGTAGTCTATTAGCTCACTATTATTTTGTATTGTAACAATCCATAAGGATTGACAGAGAGAGAGAGAGTGAGAGTATATTGTAAGAAGGCAATATAGAGAAGAGATCTAAGAGAGAAGGGCTCCAGGCTGTGTGCGGAGTTACCTAGAAGATCTCTAGCTGCATATGCGGTGCAGCGGAACTATGTACCTCTCTCAATTTATAATATAGAAACACAGTTCTGTGGACGTAGCTTCTACCCTAGAAGTGAACCATGTAAAATCAGAGCGTTATGTGATTGATTCATGTGATTGTATTTACTTGTTATATCTGTCATTCATTACGTGAACTTTGCTTATAGTAAATGTATGTATGTGTTATTCAGTTCACAGCAAATTAAAAGGATAAATGCAAGTTGAAGTCTTTAAGTATTCTGTATAAGAGTTTGTCTAAGTTTCACTCAAGACAGTTAAGAGTCGCAGTGTAAAACAGCCTTGTGCGTTGAGTCCTGTAAGTTGAACACCAGTACGCTAAGTACGCTCAGCCGCAGCGGTAGGAAATCGCAGAGGGGTGATATTGCACCATCAGAGGAGCTATGGTGCGCAATACCGCGGGTTAAGGATCAAGCGTAGGAGAAAGTTACATGTTTCCCAGGGCGAGACGATTCGATAAGGCTAGATTCATCGTGAGTAAGAGGAAACTGCGTGTCGTGTAAAGAGACATCTTGTGGGCTAAGAAGAGTTGTGAGACACACACAAGACACTATACAGAACCTGGTCGAGACACTTGAGTCTTTGGCCAACCCATTACGATCACTTCGGGTGAGACTTCAGGCCGCTCTGTGGTCTATCGCCAAAAGGGCCAGTGAGCTAGGGGTGTTGTTGGTACATTATAGTAAACCCGGGTCTGCCCCGTGACCAACAAGGTGGCATTAAATGCACCAAATCAAGTAAAAAATGGACAAAATCCACCTCTGGCGCTCCTAGTCAACCAACCTGTCCACATTCAATGAATGGGAACGCACCAGAAATAATGAGGACTCACATGTGGCTGTTTGAATGAGCTGGATTTCTCATGTGGGTGTGAATGCCCCAATTTGACTTGGCATTTGTCCAACTAAGCACCCCTAGTCCAAAAACATAGTATATTAATGAAAAATGAAATAAAATTGTCTAAGTAGTGAAACTAAGGTATTAGTGAGTTGGATTAATATTCTAAAACCCTCCCTTAATCCAAAAAATAAGTACAAATCACAAAATTAATGAGGCCTTGGAAACAATGGCTCAAGTCACCTCAATTACATAATTCAGAAATTTTAGTTTCCCATATAAGCCAAGGAAAAGAAGGAAAACCACATGGGACAAAACCTTCCCTAAAGAATGGAGATGGGGCTAAAACCTGCAACAAATAGAATAAAATCACCATCCTTCACTCACCCCAATAAAATATCTCAGGTAAGTGCAGGTATTCTCTATGAAAACCTTAGTGAAAATGTCAACAGTTTGCTCGGTGGATGGGCAATACTGCAGTGAAATCACCCTGTCATGCACTAGTCCCTGAATGTAGTGCAAATGGATCTCAATGTGACTTTTCCTATACCTTTGAACTATATCATTAGATATTTTTATGGCACTTTAATTTTCTATCCAAATGTTGGTTGGAGAATCAATTGTGATGCGAAATTCCTGAAGAATTCCCTGCAACCAAACAAACTATGTAGTTGCATTGAATGCTTCCCTATACTCGGCCTCTGCTGATGAAAGTGAAATGGTGTGCTATTTCTTAATTGACAAGAAAATTGGACCTTCAGAAATAATAAAGACAAAACCTGAATTTGACTTCCTGTCAGTGGGATCTCCAGCCCAATTTGAATTAGAAAATTCAGCTAGTTGAAGTGAGGAACTAGCTGAGTAGTGCACCCCGAAATTATTTGTACCATGGACATACTGAAGAATTATTTTTTCTTCCCTCCAATGGAGCTCATTTTTTTGGTGCATATGTCTTTCTACAACACTTACAGCATAGGACAAATCGGGTCTTGTTTGTGTAAGATAGAGCAATCTTCCCACTAGTTTCCTGTAGAGTGTAATATCTACCAATGGAAAATTGCCAAATTCATGCATTTTGATGCTAGAAAGAAAGGGATACTTGGATGCATTACAATCAGCCATATTAAAATTGTTTAAAATTTATGAAGCATACTTTGGTTGACTCTACTTTATACCCCTTTCACTTTGCTCAATTTCCAAGCCCAAAAAAAGCCTTAGCAATCCTAGGTCGGTCATAGCAAATTCACTATGCAAAGATGATTTAATTGAACCAATTGAAGTGGTGCAGCTACCTGTAATGAGAAGGTCATCAACATAAAGAAAAATAACCTTCAAAATACCATCATGTTTCTGCAACTACACATTAGGGTCTTATTTTCATCTAGTGAAACCAATAGAGAGCCAAAAGGCATCCATTTGTGCATACCAAGCCCTAGGGGCTTGCTTGAGTCCATACAATGATTTATTCAACCTACAGACCGATGAAGGATCCTATTGGAAACATTTAGGTTTCTGCATATAAATCTCTTTTTGTAGCTCACCATGCAAGAATGCACTTTTAACATCCGTGTGGTGATCTTGCCAACCCTTACTAGCTGCCATTGCTAGAACAAGTCTTATGGAGTCCATCTTTGCAACCGGTGCAAAGGTATCTGTGTAATAAGCACCATGGACTTGAGAATATAAATTATCAACTAATATTTCCTTATGTTTCATATCTTAACCATCACCGGTAATTTTGGTTCAAAATACCCACTTGCATTGGACAAGCTTCCTCTTGGGAGGAAGGGGAACCAATTCCAATGTCTTGTTCTCTTGGAGGGACTGAAATTATTATTCCATTGTTGTTTTCCATATTGATTCATTACAATATTTATTATATTTCTAAGGATCATACCCAATCATCATATAACATTTTTCAGCAATATCACTACCACTTGCAAAGGAATCATTACTAGTTTGTGATCTAGTCTTCCTAGGCTCATGGAGATTGCCTGCCAATTCCCCTGCAGCTTCAATGATTTTTTCAGCCTAGGCCTTAATGGTGAGTCATATACAAAAATATAATGTTCATCCATATTTATATCAGACATATCAGAAAAAACAGATCATGTATCATCATTTACATCTTCAAATGGTTGAGGAGAGGAGCATTCCCCCAGTGTAAGCTCGAAATATGGAATTGGCTCTTCTTTGAATTTCACACGTATTTCAACAAATGTCTTGCAAGTGGAAGTGTCAAATAGTTTGTAACCATTAGGATCCTCACCATACCCAACCATAATTCACTCCTTTCTTTGTATCTGCAAGGCCTTCCTCTTTTCAGAAGGGATTCTAGCCCATGCTCTAGTTCCAAAAATCCTGAAATTTGAGACATTTGGTTTTTGGCCAAACCATGCCTCATAAGGTGTATTTACTTTTACTGATTTGTGGAAGGCTCTATTTTGAATGTGTGAAACACAAATAATGTCTTCATCCCATATTTTGAGACTTATATCCCTTGCTTCTATCATGCAAGTGGCCATCTCCTTGAGAGATCTATTCTTTCTCTCGCCACACCATTTTGCTATGGTGTGTAGGGATTTGAGTGTTGCATTTGAATGCCACACTCCTCACAAAATTGTTGTAGGTTCTTGTTTACATAATCCTTCCCATTATTAGTTCTAAGGACCTTAATCTTATTCCCACTGTGATTTTATACCAATTCCTTCCAAATATTTAATTATTCAAAAACTTTAGACTTTAATTTGAGGAAGAACACCCAACATAATATTGAGTAATCATCTATAAATGTAAGTAAATACCTTGATCCACCATATGCTGGAGTGGGAAATGGACCAATCAGATATGAGTGTACCAACCCAAGTGGTTGTGTGTCTCTCCTTACCATCCCCTTTTCACAGCTTTGCTCTATATGCTTCTTAACTACACACCGAATGCATGCTCCATTTGATGATTTGATTTGTGAAAGTCCTTCCAACATCTCATCTCTATGTAGTACTTGGAGGTACTTGTAATTCATATTACCAAACCTCTCATGCCATAGCTTGGAAAACTCATTGGCATGTGAGAGAAGTGCTTGGTGATTGGAAGTGGGGAGGAAGTTCAAAAACTTGTACATCATCTCATGATGGCTTGCATACCCAATTGCAATGAATTAGTCTATTGATATTTCTTCAATCTCTACCATGTCTAGAGTGAAGGTCACTCTCTTTTCCTGTCCTATATGGGTCATTTGATAAGAATGAAAACAAATTTGCTACAAGTTCTGGTACATACAATACATCACTGAAGTAACCATGCTCTAAGTCAATCCTCCCAATCCCCTTGATCTGTATTTCTGAGTCATCCCCCATTCGAATTGCTGGGCTATCATTAAAACTCGTGGAGGAGAAGAGATCTATTTTGGATACCATGTGCCTAGAAGCCCCCAAATAAATGATAAAATATGAAGAGTTATAGTTACCTGCTACCAAAGCATGACATTTATCCTTGCCATCTAAACTGGAGTTTCCATCCTTCTTCCTTGCACTGTCAAGGACTGAAATGTTGTTCTTCTCCAGTAGCTACGCCATCTGGTCAATGGTATTTTTCATGCATGATCTATCTGGATGCCATCCATTGTGGCAATAGGTGAATTTTTCCTTCTCTTTTCTTCTCTTTTCCTTCTCTCTGGGAGGATTCGAACCTCCATCATTGGATTTGGGTTTTTCTGGTTTCTTCTTCTCTAACAGCTTCGAATTATTTGTCTTGGGCTTCCCCTTTGAGGAATTTGAAACTCCCATGGCTAAGGATTGATCCTTAGTCTTGATGGTGCCCACTTGGACTAGCTTTTCTTGCTCTTGAGTGAGTGACTCCATGAAGATAGCCAGGCTTGGAATTTTCCAGTTTCAAAGTGTTAACTTGCCGGAGTGGAATGTGCTCACAAAAACTGAGAACTCTGGCCCCAACTTCGAAAGGATGGACAAAATCAACTGGTATGGTTCTTTCTCAATGCCACATTGTTTTATATGCAAAACAAGTGACTTAAAATTGGTGAAGACTTCCTGGATAGTGTCAAAGTGTGTTGGGTTCAAGCTGATAATCTCGTTCTCAAGATGGTGACCTCTTAGTTCATCAGTTTTACCGAACAATGTGTCTAGTTTTACCCAGAATTCATTGGGTCTGGTTAAACTATCTATGTGGAACAATATCTCTCTTGATATGCTCAGGAATAACAATCCATATGCCTCATCCAATCTGTTGAAGTACTTGGCTTTCTCAACAACAGAGTTTGGCTCCACCTCAGTGCCCATGATAACTCTGTAGAGGCCTTTGGCTCTCAATTGAATCACCATCTCTACCTTACAATCAAAGAAGTTGAAATGTGTTAGAAATATGTGGGTAGATTCAATTTATTCCTGTGCTAATGGTGATGAATTTTACTGAATGTCCTGGAAAACAACTCGATTTTATCTGGAATTTCTCTAAACATGCAGCTCAAAATGCTCTGGATTGATCTACAACTCAATAAAATCCAAAAATATCTGATAATATGTGATAAATTCAACCCATAGGATAATATAGGATCATTATAGAAACTCACAAATCAAATTTGGTGCAAAACCAACAAAAAATCATTAATTGAGAAGCAAATTACACACACAAATGTGAATAGAACCAGGTTATTTTTTATTGTATAACATAAAAACATGTTATTAATAGGTTTATATTACATCATAATATTTTTTTGAGGCTTTGGAATCCCAATGTGAGTGTACAAGTCAACATTTCCAAATTGGCATCAATCCCCCCTAGGTGGGCCAATAAAGCTCCAAATCAGCCCAAACAAACATGAATTGCTAACTAGACATGGATGAGATGATGTTGGGAAATTATTACACCTTGAAATGCATGGTTGTGGAAATATGGGTGGTTTAGAGTCTCAAGGTGGCATTAAATGCACCAAAGCAATCAAAAAATGGACAAAATCCACCTCTAGTGCACCTAGTCAACCAAGCTATCCACATTCAATGAATGGGAGAGAACCAATATTGATGAGGGAACACATGTGTCTAGTTTATTGATATGGAGTGCTCATGTGGGTGTGAATGCCCCAATTTGACTTGGCTTTTGTCCAACTAAGCACCCCTAGTCCAAAAACATAGTATATTAATGCAAAATGCAATAGAATTGACTAAGTAGTGAAAATAAGGTATGAGTGAGTTGGATTATAGTTAGCTTATTACGTGATCTATAAAATGAGAATGCAGGCTTATCTTGAGGAAGAAGGAATTGGTGTATATAAATCAGTTGTTACTGGATATACACCTCCAAAGAAAGTGAAAACAAAAGCTCAAAAGGAAGCAAATAAAAATAATTCTATGGCTATGGAATCCATCCTTGAAGGCCTAACATATATCCAAAATAAGAATATAGGGAAGTGTAGCTCAGCTAAGAAACTGTGGATTATATTATAACAAATCAACTCCAATAAAGAAAAAGATGCAGAGGTTATGGAATTAATGCTTAAAGATTTGGCAGATCTCCAAAAGGAGAAAATAGGAAAGTGAAACTCAATTGAAGACTTGTCATTCAAAATACATTATCTAAACTCATATGAAGAACAAGAATCAAAATACATCCCCATCAAAAGGTCAGTACAAGATACAGGTAAGTATGAAGGTAAGTCCCCTAAACACTCTATTTGCAATGATTTTAAAGAGATATGCTTATCAGGTATAGAAGATAAGAGCCATTTTTTAGAATGCAATACTTTAAATTGTGATGAAAATTATTTCTCTCTGAATTGTGATAGAAATTTAGTAGATACTATGATAGACAATGAAATTACTAATGTTTTGTGAGAGTCAAAAAAATTTGTGAACAGAACCAGGTATTGCAAGAGAAATTGGACAAATATGAGAAGATGAATCAAGAATAATATGAGAAGGCCACATAGACCATAATTGATCTAAAACTCCAAATCGAAGAAGCTACTAGAATCAAATAAGTCGTATCCAACTCTTTGAAAGATAAACTTGAGAAGTTAGCTATAGAAATTGAAAAGCAATCATAATAAATTGTCAAGCTCAGAAGAATTCCAAAAGATAAAGAGAAAGAATTGATATTCAAGCTACAAGACAAAGACAATGAGATAAGTAACTACAAGACTAAAGAAATATAGGAAGAGAAGTTAAGAAGAAACCAAGAAATTGAAATCAAATCCTTTAAGGTAGAGTTAGAGAAGGTATGTCTCACAAACTTTGAATTTGAAAAGGACCTCTCAAAACTCAGAAAGGAGAATCATGCACTAAAAGGTCAACTGCAAAAATCCCATAAGGATGATTAGAATTCAAAAGGACAGATGGAAGACAACTCAGAAGAATGCCAAAAAATAAGGAGAAAGAATTGATATTCAAGCTACAAGACAAAGACAATGAGATAAGTAACTACAAGACTAAAGAAGTATAGGAAGAGAAGTTAAGAAGAAACCAAGAAATTGAAATAAAATCCTTGAAGGTAGAGTTAGAGAAGGTATGTCTCACAAACTTTGAATTTGAAAAGGACCTCTCAAAACTCAGAAAGGAGAATCATGCACTAAAAGGTCAACTGCAAAAATCCCATAAGGATGATTAGAATTCAAAAGGACAGATGGAAGACAATATCGTTGATTTGAACAAACAGGTAGAAGAAGTCAAGAAAATAGAAGAATATCTAATGAGAAAACTCCAAGAAAAGATAGAAATTTATCAAAAGAAAGAATTGAAGATCCTCTCTTTGAAGGAAGATCTGGACAAAACAACTACTCAGTTAAAGACCAATTCAAAGATCGAGAAGAACATTGAAGAAAGTAAAATCTATATGGAAAATGAATAAAATACTAATAGTTATACACGTATTCTCAAAAGATCCTATGATCAACAAGAATTAACAAAAGTCATATCACAAAAGATATTATTTTCTTAGAGATACCCTATGATGTTCAATGACTACTATTACAAGTGCAATAACTATGGTCACAAAGCCATCCATTGTAGAGATCATGAAAAAATTATGCCAAGAAGAATTCACGGCGAGTTTTCTATTTAGTTTTACAATTGCTATCATTATGGTCATTTCACAAAATATTGCAGGATGTAGGGACAAGTTAAAGTTTTCAGAAGAAATCAAGTCCAATTGAATGACATGAACAACTATCAGCCTACTAAAGTATGGAGAATAAAGTTAGTATATTGCACCACTAATCAAAACAGAAATGATGAAAATATTGGGAAAAACCCAATACCATTTTGAAGACTATCGACCAGTGATATAAAGTGTACAAAGAATGTGTAAGAGGATCTATGTATCTGATTACCATATTTGAGATCAATGGTCACACTCTTTTCAGTATCGTATAGTAGTTGGTTCCAGCAATATCCTTGTGACATAATAAACGTTCATCAAAATATCAATATTTTCTAATGATAGGGGGAGAAATATAGCCAAAGGAAGTTCTTATTTCCATTAATGCAAGCAGTAAGAAAATTTGACAAAGGAAGAGAATTTGATGATAGGGGGAGCATGCCCTGAGGGGAGGTAGTAGTATTAAAGGATCTTCCCTTTGCCATTGATGACAAAGGGGGATATAAGTTTTGTTGATAGGAGGAGATTGTTCTAAATAGGATATATGGTGTTTTCATCAATGACAAAGGGGGAGATTTTTTATTAACTTGTCATTGATGCCAAAATTGTCTGGTCATTGATGCCAACTATTGAGTCCTTGGTGCCCCTTGTGGATCCCCTCAGGGTTAGTGTTTAGTTTGTGGTTTTCTATGTAAGAGGAGTCCTTTTGACCTTTTACAATACCAAGCTTGAAGCCCTTAGAGGCCTTGGAACAATGGAAAAAGGCATGGTTACTCATTGTCTTGGTCAAGTTCCCCTAAGTTGTATCGTGGTATCATTTGAGTGCATTGTTGAGGTCCTTGCTCCTGGTTGATCTTTCGTTACTGGTATTTGTGATGCTTGTTATGATTGTACTTGTTTTGGTTTCTTGATTGGTTTTTGGATGTATGATTTGGATCATGTGTGTAAGTCCCTTGATGTGTTGATGTTGGAGTCCATTGATTTCATTGGAAGGTCTTGAGGTTGTTGATGTCTTGTGGGGTCCTCGAGTCCAAAAGCTTAGATCTTGATCCTCTTGCATGTGGAGACTTGGGTCTTGGAACCCACACTTATGGTGGTATGTTGGAATCCATTCTTATGGGGTCCTTGGTGTCCTTGGAAGTTTGGGTCTTGAATCCACACATATGGTGGTTTGATGGCCCTTGGACGTTATATGGTCATTGACCTTTTGTATCATTGTGGTCATGCATATGAATCCCATAAGGTGTTGTAAACTAGTGGTGAGGTATCTATACCCCTGTTTTGGGGTGTTGATACTCTTATGGTAATTACGATATATAGTGGAACCATTGGATATGTTTTTAATGATATGGATACCTTGAATAGGATATTTATATTGTTGAAAAAGTCTTTGTTCCCACTTGATTGGTGGTTTTGGGGTCCTTGATACCCTTGATATGATGAGTATATGATGGATCCCTCCTCCTTGTTGATGTGAATCCTATTGATGTGAATAAAATCCATGAGAATTTTCTTCTCAATCTGATATACGAGCTAGAACAATATTCACATTCAAAGTGTTTGACAAAATGTGCAAGATAACAACAAAAGAGACATAAAATAGCTGGAATAACACACGTGAAGGGTTCTAATTACTAATAATATTATTATTGTACATATTGTATATGTTATAGAACACATTTATAATACATTGGACAAAATTAGTGAGTCTCGGGAAGAAAATTGGAGTTGTACATGTGCCATGGTGATATTTGACCTCAATCCCCCCTAGGTGGACTAATGGAGCTCCAAATCAACCTAAAAAATCAGGAACCAAGGTTTGAAAATTGTTGAAGTGTTTTGGGGAATTAAATATTCCAAGGCATGCATGGGTGAGACTATAGAGGTGAGTGGGAGGCTCAAGATGGCAATAAATTCTCCTAGGAGAGCCAAAATAAGAAAAATACACCACTAGCACCCCTAGTCAAACACAGATCCCCAAAATCAAGGATGTAGAACTCCAAGGAATTAATGAGGGTGCAAATGTGATGAGTTGACAAAAATAGAGTGTTGGAGTGTGTGTGAAAGGTCTGAAAATAACCAGTTCACCTCATGTATGAATTTCCCTATGTCTAACCATAGAAAATTTATGCATATGAGCAAATGATATTGTCTAAGGTATAAAAGAAGGTACTAAGGATGAATTACTGATACAACACCCCCCCTTAATCCAGAATTAGTACAAATTATTCAAAATGATTTATTAAGGCCAGGGAAACTAAGGCACAAATCACCTTTTTTTACAACAAATTTTATTGATCCATGTAACTGAGGTAAGGAGGAAAAACTCACGAGACAAAAAATCCCCTCAAAAATGGATATGAAAGATATCAAAAAGGTCTTTAGAAGGTCCTCTTATTCACTTGAATGAGATGAAAGAACAACTTCTTGGTGATGGAATTGATGAATATGTTGTGGATGCCAAGATCATGCATCAATGCATCAAAGTGCTGCAAACAAAGATCATGTGGAGAGGCCCTTTGATGGTCAGAATTTTATGATGGAGGGGAATAATAAGAATGTATTTTTCTGAAATAATACTCTGATCTAATATCATAATAAACTATGGAAAACATATCTCTGCAAACTATTTCCCAAATAACATCAAAAGATTCAACAAAATTTGTATTATGTGTAGCTTCCATATCATGAATATAACCATGAATATTTCTAACAATTTGATGAACCACCTTCATAAATCTGTAAAAAATATCACGAGGATCTGAAATATCTGAATATATGTCATACATAGCAGAAAATATCAGAGGTATGGTGTCTCCATGAGCGAATGGATCCATAGTAAGAGAAGAGTGAGCAACTAGATTACAATTGCAATTGAGTGAACCTGGAACGTCTGAAGACTTGAGATTTGAACCTTGGGTGGTGAAAAAAATTATAGAAATATGGAAAAGAAGTCCCATTAAGGCCAATAATATTTCTTTCAAACCAATTAAATACATACAATACATATCAGCAACATATACAAGATATATAGCATTGGAAACTAGGCAATTTTCCGAATTTCCACCTAGTGAACTTGAGGGTTGTTGGGTATTTTGGTAATGAAATGGTTGGGGAAATGAGTAAATTACTATGATAGGATGTGTATAATACTATATATAATATTCATAATCATAATTGGAAATATATTATTGAATTTGGAAAGGGATTTCAGAAGGCACATCAAAAGCTAGTGAAAATGACTAGTTTTGGGAGGAAGCTTTGATGAACTGATTGGGAATTTTTTCAATGAAGGGATGGAGGATTCATGTTCTGATATATCAGAAGGTTAATCAGAAAAAAATATATAATAAACATAGAAAACATAAATGTGTTTTATCCATGCACCCAATGCATGCTCATTGTTACCATTTCCTTGCTTGTGCTCCCATCTTTTTGCAAATTTTGGAAGAGCAATATGGTTCTCCTCAAGGAGCTTGTTCATGATGTCCATATTATTTATGAAGAAATATTTATCAATATGTGAACCTATTAAATAATAAAATGTTGGTATTTCCCTCTTGTTTCTCCTCCTCTTGGATATCGAGCTCTCATCAGTAGAACTAGAGCTTTCTGAACTTGATTCGTTCTTCTCTTTCTCCTTTTGCTTCAAATATTTCTTCTTTCTCTGGGATTGATTTGATACATAAGCAACAAGGGATTGATATTTTTATTTGATGATGGTACCCATTTGTGGGATCTTTTCCTGCTCTTGATTCAAATACTCCATGAAATCTGCTAGCGTAGGCATCTTCCAATTTCTAGTTGTAAGCCTGCTTGAGTGGAATGTTGAAACATACACCGAATACTCAGGCCCTAACTTAGAAAGGATGGAAAAGATAAGATGATCCTATTTATTATCTATGCCAAATTATTTTAGCTGAATTAATAGTTCTTTAAACTTGGTAAATAAGTATTCAATGGTCTCGTCATGAGTTGGGATCAGGGAGATTAGATTGTTCTCAAGCTGATGGCTTCTCATTTCATCTATCTTCCAAAATAGTGACTCAAACTTGAGCCAAACTTCATTCAGTTTGCCAATAATTTCTATATGAAAGAGAAGTTCCCTTGAAGTGTTGAGAAAGAGCATACCGAATGCCTCATCAAGTCTATTAAAATGATTACCTTTCTCCACAGCAGAATTTGGCTCGTTTTCAGTTCCCATGGTGACCCTGTAGAGGCCCCTGGACCTCAATTGGATGACCATCTCGGCCTTCCATTCAAAATAATAAAATGGAGTAAGAAATGATCGAGTTTTCTCCATCCTTCTTTCTCAACCGGTGATAGAAAAATGTTGTTAAACTTGCAAGGAAAACACTCAAGTTTTTTGGAAATATGCCCTAAACAACAACTCAAACCTCACAATATTTGTTTTCACCTCCAAATAGATCTAATACCATTTTATAATTTTCTTATCAATCAGATATAGTATCTAGAACAATATTCACATTCAAAGTGTTTGATACTCATGAAACCAATTGGAGTTGTACATGTGTCATGGTGATATTTGACCTTAATCCCCCATAGGTAGACCAATGGAGCTCCAACGTAGCCTAAACAGTCATGAACCAAGGTGTGAACATTGTGAAGTGTGCTAGGTCATTAAAGACTCCAAGGCATGCGTGGGTGAGAAGATAGAGGTGAGTGGGAGGCTCAAGGTGGTAATAAATGATCCTAGGAGAGCCAAAATAGGAAAAATACACTACTAGTGCCCTTAGTCAAACCCATATCCCCCAAATCAAGGAGGTAACATTCTAAGGAATTAATGAGGGTGAAAATGTGCTCAATTGACCAAACTAGAGCAATGGAGTGTGTGTGAAAGGTTTGAAAATAACAAGTTCACCTCCTGTATGAATTTCCTAAGTCTAACCATAGCAAATTGATGCATAGGAGAAAATGATATTTTCTAAGGTATAAACCAAGGTAATAAGGATGCATTACTACTCCAACACCACTGATTCCCTCATGCCTTTGATGATTTCCATTGAATCCTTTGACCTTGGAACTTATGCATAAGGTAACATGGTCTTTGGCACCTTTATGTGTGGAATCTTTGGAGTCTTGAACAAATTAAAAAATTCAAGGTTATTGGACCAAGAATTTGAAAATAAAACCATAAGAGGGAAATATTATTCATCAATCCATTTCCATTGATATGTGTAGCATATTCTAACTCCTTACGGTTGAAGAGATATGAATTTTTGAAGTTGGTGTACCCCACCTTTTTGGGTGAGCAGACAAAAAAAAAAGAGAATTTAATTATTTGTAATTTTGAATTGCATGTCGACCCAATTTGAGATACTAAATTTCCTACATGACCTATATAAATATAATATCAAACATTTCATTTGTTCATCAATCAATGTTGTCTTTGGTATTTCGCAACTCTTGGAGAAAAGTGCGAAATTTTGTGGAGGAGAAATCTTTGGGTATCTTTACTAAAATTGGCATAGCTTTCTCATACAGAATCAGAATTACAAAATTCTTGGCTCGTTGGAAAGATTTTTATGAGGGCTATGAGATAAAATGATATATATTTTATTTTGGTTTGTCTATTATTTCTTCATATTGTTATCTTCAAAAATGTATGATTCATGCTTCTGGGTTGCTCTTGTGATGACACATGTCGCTCATGGATAGAGTTCATCTTTGATCTTAGTATGTGAGCCTATATATTGGTAATATATTTGAAGTAATTGAATATGTTATGGAAACTTTGGTGATGGTTATCTTATAATATATCTTGATGATTATCTTGGATATTGTTGGGATAGATTTTGGTGTTTATCTTGACTGTTGTATACTGTAGTATTGAATGAGAAGTTGAAATGTAAGTAATAGATACCATGAGTGATTTGTTTGATCAAACTAACTATTTTATTTGAAAACTATTTTGGAAAGTGTTTATCATTGTGTCTTTGACCTAAGTGGAGTTGGATTGTTATTAACTGTTAATGCCAACATTTGACAGTATTATAAGTGACTATTTGCTTGATATTTGTTTGATTTGTTGACTTGATTTAAGTGGAGTGAAAAATTATTTTTTATCTAAGATTTTATGAGATTGACTGAGTTTTAAATAGTTGGTTAAGTATTTCATCTTCTTGGATGAGTTTATTTGGTTGAGGTATTTCATGTTTAATTGTCAAGTATTCTTTGACTGTGATTGAGGTTGGTTGTGGTGTCATTGAGTTGAGTGTGATTGTAATAAGTTTGGTTGAAAATATGTGAAGTATCTTGGTTGCTCAAAGGCATCTCTTGATGAAATAAGAAGGGTTGGTTGACTTCCATATCACTTGATTAGAATAACGCAAGTTTATGATTGTTTTGGCACAGGTACACAAGCAGCTTGGTACAAGTTGGTTCAGTTGAGCAAGATTGGCACAAATTTACTTATGTGCAGTTGGTTTGACCCAGATTGGATGAGTTGTATGAGCAGCTAGTTTGGCCCAAGTGGATTGATTTTGGTGTGTAGACTTATATTGATTGAATCGATTGATGTGAGCAATATATTGATTGGTACAACTTGATTGTCCAAATCGATTGTGCAGGTTGATGAGCAGTGGTTAGTAGTGATAATTGTTGAACATTGTGATACAGTTGTGGTGAAATGATCAGTGAAAATGATTGTGTTGTGTAGTGTATGTGCTTATTAGTAGGTCCACACGATCAATGCGGTTGGCATTTTAGTAGTTTAGTTTCTACCTTCATATCAGGGTGGCAAGGCGGGGCAAGGAAAGGGGGTTGTAGCCTCCTTTCGATTGTAGCCGGAGAACTAAGGAGTTGGAGCTTCCTTCAGGTTGTAGCCTATAAATCAGGGGGTTGTAGCCTCCTTCCAGTTGTAGCTGGAGAATTAAGGTTATTGTAATAAGGGGGTTGTTTCTTCCTTCAAGTTGTTGCTGGAAAAATATTATTATAGGGATTCCATAGTTTTTTCGCTAAGACATAGGGTTTCCACATAAAATCTTGTGAGCTATGTATCATGCTATGCTTCTTATGTGATGATGATATGATGATGATAATAATGCTGATGATGATATAATGATAATGTGCCAATTCATAATATTGGATAAGTTGTTGATTTTTAAAATTGAAAAAGTAATAAAAGCTGCTCACACTAATTCACTCCCCCTCTCAGTGTACGTGGTGTGTCTAACACCTTATTCTCTTATTTAGTAGATACATGATGAATAAAGCTATGTTTTATATACTTCATCAATTCCTTCAAATCTTGAAGATATTCTTTTCTAGCCATCCCTTTGAGATATTATTTACTATCCATCCCTTTGAGATCCTATTTTCTAGCCATCTTATTTTCCCATTTAATTAAGTCATCCATTTTCACATTTCCTTCAATCATATATTCCAACTTAGTCACTCTAAAAGATATGTCTTCCATTTCATTGTATGCCGAGGATGAATCATGTGGGGGTTCGATTGGAGTGTTATTATTTCCACTTTATTTTGGTGGAATTTTGAACAATAAATATATATTACACCCTTGGGTTTACCAAAAATATATCCTTCTACTCAAATCTATTCAAATGCAAAATGATGTACCTTTTTCAAACCCCGATTAGAAGACTGTTTTATAGCCGACTTGTAAGTAAGATAAAATTTGAATTCCAACTCCTCTAGGTATAAATATTTGGATTGTGGTACCCTGATGTGTTCTCATTACAATTCCATAGGACTTACCTAATTTGGATGTGCCAAACCAAAGTTATTTCAAATATCCCAAATATTTTTATTTTTTGCCTATCTAGAAGAGATAACTTGTATGGTAAGCCATGTGTCCAATATTTGGTTTCTGTAGCTAAAAAATCTACCAAATACATCCTAGTAATCATTATTTCTTATGCAATTGGTATCACTCAATTTGGGTATCAGATGCATCAGATATGACCTTTTCCCATAGAACACCTGTTTTAGACTAGGTTTTGGACTAGTAAAAAACCATTAGATCAGGATGTGAATTTCAGAATAGAAATAGCTAGGATTGTTTTAGAAGTGGGTTTTTAACCTAGATCTCTGAATCCTTGTAGAACAAAAAGTTGTAGTGAAAATTACAAGATGACTCGTTTTGCAGAAGCCAGTCCCGAGGAAAGAGTTATGATACCAAATGCTATGCAAGCAAGTCCCATAATATAGCATAAAAAGAAAAAAAATAGACAATAACTCAGTAATCAATGCCTTAGTAATGAATACCACATATAATTATAAATCTTCTTTGAGGGAGGAACCTCCTTACACAATGTACTGAGTATATAAGACAAGATACAAATGATGATTAAAATGAGAATATCTCCTTCCTATATATAGGAGACAAAGGTGTACAATAATAACTAATAGACCCACTAATAGACACAAGTTGACATAGATAATATATAATTCACCACAATATAGGGGGTAATGCACCACATTATATGGGCTAATGTGCCATCATTAATGTCTTAACGATGTGTGTGTTCATCCACAACACTTATCTATACTTTCTCTTTTTCACTATTTCATGTATGAACAATTCAACGCATTATTGCATATAATTTGAATAAATGCACATTTTATTTGTAAAATCTCATTAATGCAACAACTAACTTCAAATATTTTCTAACTACAAAAACTTTACTAACATACTCCTTGAATTCCTAATGAATAGTTGGTTGAATTCAAGGATCTTACTCAATTTCTTGGAGATTAGAAATATGGTCAACAATTACTTGCTATGTGATACATACTTGGGTTTTTTTCTTCTTGAGGAGTTTTCCTTACCTATGTATTCATGTGCACACTTCCATTTTGATACTGCACCTGATTTCTTTCCTTTCTAGTCCATATATAGTTGATTCTATAATGTAATATGTTTCTTTAAGGACTGTTTGTATCCTTTTGACAGTGTTGATCCTTGTGTCCAAATCCATCACATGTGTAGTAGCTCATTGTGTGACAATATTTTGTAATGTGGCTAAGTAAATTGCACCTAAAACACTTCAGCATATTGACTGTTCTTTTATTTGTGTAGAAAGAGAAATAACTATCATACCTATAATCAAATCGATATTTATACTTTATCTGTTTTACGTCCGTCATGTCTTCACTGATGTAAATATTTTCTTCTTTTTGATTGAAGCCAATCCCTATTTTGTGTGCCAATTATCTCTGGATATTTAGTATCTCATTTAATACTGAGGTTCTTTTTTAGAAATCATCTTCTATTTTTGCGTCAAGCTAAAATTTGTATTCGTTCGAATTGGCGCAAACTATTTTATTATCCATGGATTATATTTTCTTACACATAGATTGGTTTTCACATCTCATTTCATCCACTTCACTTCTTAGGTTTGATATCTCTATATATTTTTTCACTTTACTTTTTGTTAGTAGCTCATTTTTCCTATATGTTTCTTCTAATAATTATTTGAGCACAAAGTTCTTTTCATCCAATTTTGTTACTTCATTTTGTGCATAGATTAGTTGGTTCTCAAGGTGATCTTTGTTTTGAATCATCTATTTTGTCAAATCCTTTTCTTCCTTGTCCAATTATTCAATATTTATTAGTTGTTCCTTCTGTAATTTTTTATTCTTTATCTCTTCCATAGAACTCAACAATTTGGATTTCCAATCAACTTTCACATTTTATTTTTTACTGCTAGCATTATCAAGCAGACTATCGAGTTCACTTTCTGTATTGGATTTTAAAGGTGAGGTAAACACTCCTTTGAAAAAAATACTTATACAATCCTCCTGGTTGACTTTCATGAATTCCTTTGTTCATTTATGAACACAAATTTTCTTCTGGTTCTTAATCCTCCAATACTTCCATAAAAAGCACTCCCCTAGGCCTATCATACCCATCACCTTCATCATATGATATTTCTTCTTCCTTGGGACACAAGATCTTTTTCTGCTTATGAAATTTATTTCTATTTTCAGACTTGTCAAATTTGTGTATTTCTTTGGTCTTTGTAGTTAACTTCCTTCTCACTGTCACTATCTTCATTTTCCTTGTAGGGACATTTTGAAGCAAAGTGTCCTATTCTACCACACTTAAAACATTTTAAAGGGAACTTACCTATGTACTTGCCACATCCTATCTTTAGCTTCTTTAATAATTTTGCTTCTTTGTTCAATTATTCAGATACACTTTTGTTGTGCTCATGTTCGTTGCTCTTGTATTTCTTGGTGACCTTTTACATTGCTTCCTTTCAACAGGTTTTTTGCCTTTAAATTATCATCTCATATAATTTAAGGATCACATGTAGGTCATCCTTGGTCAAATGATATATATTGGGTCATTCTTCTAGAACTGATACTTTGGTATCAAATCTTGGTGGAAGCATCCCGAGTATATTTTGGACTACAACTCCTTCATCAAGATCCACTCTGAGGAACTTGATAGTGTTAACAATTTCATCAACCCGAAGAAGGTATGATGATATTTTATCATCTTCTTTCATCGTCAAGTTTTCAAATCTCCCTGAGAAGGTTTGTAACTTTACCTTTTTGAATTTTCCGTTCCCTTCATAGATGTTCTTGAGTTTATCCCACATCCATTTAACTTTTGCACACTGCATAAACTTGGTGAACACATAATCTTCCAGTCCATAAAACAATGCATTTATGGCCCTCCCATTTTGTTCATATTGTCTTCTAACTACTAGGTCAATTGGTGCATTTTTTGGGACATGGTATCCATTTTCTACCGACTTCCAGATATCCACTCCACGGGACTATAAATATATTTCCATCCTTAATTTTCAGAAAGTGTAATTCATCCCATCGAATATCAATGATCTATTGGTGGATAAGCCTTCCTGCCTTTCCATGTTTGTGCTAAGATCTGTCTCCTAGCTATTAAAATAGTTCTAAAGATACCTGCTCTGATACCAATTGTTGGAATTATTGTTTATACTCAGAGGGGGGCGAATCAATATAAAGTACATATTTAACCATTTTTCTCTTCAAAATTTATTTTATTTCAATTTCAATCAACCAATAAAACACCAGTTTGTACATATCTAAGAAGTAAGTAAGTAATTATATATATATAAAGTTCTCATTACATTCGGAGACACCAATCTCTGAGTGTGAGCACCAATTTACTCAAGCACCAACTTGATAAGTACACAAGCACCAACTTGTATTTTAAAGGAACCAACCTGTAAGAAATTATATCCACTGCATAATCACCGAATTGCGTAAATAGGCACCAACATAACTGGGATATAAATTCTATTGTGCAAGAAACAAATTTCTATTTCTAAGCACCAACTTGAGTGTGATCACCGACTCACTGGTTTTACCAGCACCGACTGGAAGGAAGATGCAAATCCCTCTTCTTGGCCTATTCAATCACCCTGAAATGAAGTTTTATTCAGTTTCTATGATCTACATCCTTTCATCCTACAGTGTTCAATATATGCAATTAACGACTTCTTTGATCACCCTCTATGATCCCTTTGATATCTATATTCTATTCTATCTAGGTCTTTTTCACTTTCCAATATATACGTATTTTGAACTTTCCAATATCTACATATTATGCACTTTCCAATATCTACATCTTATGCAAGTTCAACAATCTGCAACTTACACTGATTTGCATCCTCTATTCTTTCTACTTTCTACGCCTTTTGTGCATTCAACAATCTAAAACCAATCTATGTCTTCTACAACTATCTGCGTCTTTTGCAGCTATTTGCGATCTTCTCTGATTTACATCTTCTACAGTTATCTATGATATTTTCTAATCTATTTCTTCTACAATTATCTGTGATCTTATTTGATCTACGCCTTCTACATCTATCTTCTTTGATCTACGTCTTCAACAATGTTTTGCAAAAAAAATTCACAATATCTACAAAATATTATTTTTATGCTTTTCAACCTTTTGATATATGTGATTCAATAAAGTTTTGTTGCCTTGTTACTTCCATCACATATATCAGTGCTAAGCACTCTCCTTATCTACGCAAATTCTGTTGATCCTCCTTAATACTTCTGTGCATTCGACTCTTTGTTGTATATCTTCTTTCAAAAGCTAGTAGGATACCATGTGGATGGAAAGACCTTTCATCAAAAGTAGTAAGTAGAGTGTTCGATGGAACTAGATCTCAGGATCCTATGGATTTCCAACAATAAATAGACATTGCGCACATGGAAGCACCTTCATCAACCACTGTATGTCCACTGGGTTTACCTCCATGGATAACATCAATTGACAAAGCCACATGGTATGGCAGGTGTATTTTAACTTTGGAAAGATTAAATTTTTCCAACAAGCTCAATGAATCCATGCTACCTACGGCTTCTAAGAGTGCATGCCGCTGAGTAGGAAAACTTTGTAACACCTCCAATGCCGACATCACACAAGGAGTTTGAGCTAAGTGTTCAACTACAGAGTAGTTAGAACAAAACCTAGTGTTAGGGTTGTGAAATGATTTCTTAAAGACACCTTTCAGTATCTTAGGCATTGGATCAACTGGTTTTTCAATAAAGAGAGGTCTTGAAGTTTTACTAGTAGGATTACCTTTCTCTGGAGCCTTCTATTCATAATTCTTATTTCTTGTTTGGAGTAAAGTGCTAGATCATACCATATTGATATAATTTTGATTAGGAGGGGCATTAGGGGTGCCCTTGACTACATTCAAAATAGAAGTTGTGTTCTTTCATTGGGGAAAGAGATCCTTTAGGACAACCGGTTGTTGATTCTTTAGCAACTTCTGAGCTTGTTCCCTAAGAGGGAATTGATGACCTAGGTGGTCTCCTTGGCACAATTTACAAGGAAACTTAACATTTTTCTTATCTTTTTCACCCCCATCAACATTGTTTGTGGGTTTCTTCTTGTTTTGATTACCCTCACCCTTCTTACATTTCTTCTTTTTCCCATCGAGTTATTGATTGCCCTTCTGAAAATACTGTGTAAAATAAATTGCACTTTGTAGTGAGAGGGTGGAAGCCTTTGTTGCCTCCACTGCAGATTGCTTCACTGACAACTCATGCAGTCGCTTAACTAATGATTCTACAGTGGGAGAACTAACTGAACCAACCACACCATCAGCATGGGGTCAAGGCTTAGGTTTCTATTCATTATTGGTAGACCTCAGTGCCTCAGGTATGATTTCATACAAAATACCAGACTAAGCATATATCAAGTCTAACTGCTGGGCCCTAAGGATAGACTCTTCTTCTGTGGTCCCCCTTGAAGTGTATACGTCCTTATAGATATAAGTCAGTATATATTTTAAGAACCACTCTAATAAAAACTCTAGAGGTATAGTGGCTTTGATAAGCCTCTTTTTTCTTCTCCACTCTTGGATGTGATTCAAGATATGTTTGGCCTTGTTTTGCTGAATAGTTGACAACAATTCCATGCTGAAATCATACCGGAGAGGAAGATGAAAGTGATTAAGGAACACAATTGCTAAGTCCAAAAATATATCATTATGCAGTGGAGGAAATTTCTATGTACCATTTTGCTGCAACATGAGTTAAGGTTCTCTGGAAAATCCTCAACCGATCGGAGTCATCATTCAGTGAGTTAGAATAGCACCAAAGGTTGAAAGTGGTAATGTACGCACCTGGATCTTCACCGACTTCACCTTCAAACTTAGGAATGTCGAAGGGAAGTTTAATAGGTATAGGTGGCCATGCTGCACTATGCCGCATGGGGTGATTCATTAACTTTGACAAATATGGAAAGTTTAACATTGCCAGGAAAGGGAGTTTTGGCCTAACCAGGGTTTGATAATAAGGGTTTGTGGATGTAGAAGGACCTTCCTACTGGCTCCCAAATGAAAAGGTGGGTTTTCCCCAAACCATCAGTTGTGATGTAGTTGTACTACTCTGAAAAGGATTGCCCCTGAAATCCAGTGGATTACTAGTTTGTGGTGAATTATATGTGGTTTGGGCTACTCCAGATGAACTTGGAGTTTGAAAAATAGGAGCAAGTATCCCTCTACTAAAAAGTGAGAAGGGAGAGCTCGTGAAAGGGGCTAAAACCTAGGTAGGAATCTAGAAATTATGACCAAAAGCATTTGTGTTTCCAGACTGCATGCCCACATATGTAGATGTAGGACCTACATAAGAGGTGGATGGAGGAATGTGTCCTCCATTCCATGGAAAACCATGGATGGATTAGGAGGATCCACTTGTACCGCTCTAAGTAGTTTTCATAAAAGAAGGAGAAGCAAAAGGTGCATAGGGAATCCCAGTGACCACCCCACTAGATGGATCTACTACATTAGAGGGAGCCAAGGGTTGAACCACTTGACAACTTGCTGAAAGGGGTGCAGTAGATGCACTTGGTCTTGGAGAATCCATCGGGTGAGGTGGGACTCCACCAGCAAAAATGGCTGAAGTTGGGGTAGAAATACCCTCTCCAGAACTAGAAATATCTCTACTTAAAGGAACACCAATAGAAGGTGAACTAAAAGGGAGGAATTGGAGTATCAGAGGATCGTTTAGATTAGTTAGAGGTGGTTAAAAAATTTTGCAAACTTATCAGCCTACAAGTATTCTATCTCCATTGAATATGTTTCTTCCTGGTTAATCCTAAGTTTCGGTTCACTTGGAACTTCACTAACACCTACTGGTTCAAAAGAACTGTCAGTATCTAGTCTCCACATTTGAGGTGGCGGTGGAGAATCCACTGTAATATATGGAGGAAGGTTTTGCAATCTTCTTGACCTATGAAGTGGTTGGTCCTCCACAACTATATATATGACTCATACACCTAAAGGACAACTAAATACAAACAAGCCAAACAACACTCACTAAAAATTTCCTAAGTCAGATAAACACATTAGATAGAAGGTACACCTACCAAAGGAAAGCATGGGATGATTAGGGACCAGGTCCATCCAGTGAATATATAAGGATGGTTACTTAGCATCTCATGAATATGTTTCTAGCTGCAAGCACTGGAATCACCCAACTTCCCTCCAAAATTGTCTACTGAGGTTACCTTCCAAGTCCATCCTAAGTGTAATGAAAATATACTTCCAATACCACCTATGTATGATCCTAGTGTCTGGATACTAAGGCTGCCAAATATAAATTGAGAGTCCAGCGAAACAGTTGCAAGCATGATCTTTATGCATGGGCAGGGTATCTAATCCTGAAACTCTATCAACACCAGCATCACACAGGGCCCAAAAGGTGTTATTCACATGATCCCCAAACACATAAAAATCCTGGTAAACGATCGAACAAGGAAGTGGAGGGTTATCTCCTCAACCAAGCTCTCACGCAGCCTCATGGTTAACTCCTGTGTGAGAGGACTTACCTAATGAAAGGCCACTACATTTGAAATAAAATGCTTTTATATAGTTTAATTTCCCTAGTCCAAAAACCTATACTAAGCTAGTTGGTGTACGAGCCTAAAAAAGAAACTTACTAATAAATTTTAATTAAACGTTCTTTTTAATGGGCTATATTAGTCAAAGGTAGCAGAATGCAACTGAATGGTGTTATATACTTAGTAAACTGAAATAAAATGATGTATATTTTTTTATTGAAGCAGATGCAACTACAAGTTCAAATTTTCCTTTTCTTTTTCTTTGTAAATGAGAGCTAATGAAAATTTTGAAAAAAAGAGAAACTACAAGACTTAAAATTTTCTTATTTTTCTGAAACAATAGTGAAAAGAACAACTAATGCAACCTAATGCAAAAAATGAAAAAATGATTTTGTCTCTCCTTTTTAAAAAAATTCAAAAGTTATATGAAACTAAATGCAAATTGAGTGAGTTTAAACAATCTTATCATATTGTTAGTACTCAGAATCGCACCCAAGGTTGCGGGAAGGCCGACCCCGAGGTAACAACAGAACCAATTTAGGAAAGAGAGCTGGATTCTCCGATTCCAGAGAGGGATATCTCACAAATGTATAATAAGTCCAGACATATTTTTACAAAATGAATATCAAATATTGGTGGTTGAAATAGGGTAAAAAAGTATCGGGCTATGGAGTCACAATTATGAAGAAAACATAGTGGTTTGCATAGGAAATGATTGCAAGAGAAAGGTAGTACTTCGATCACGGTCAATATGTTTTGGGTCTAGTGGGAATGGAAAAAAGATGACAGTCGATTAGTGTAGAGCACCTTAAGGATTAATTCTACACCAAATTTGGAAGAATCGTTTGGTGAATGTTGGAGACAACGACCGAGGCATATGAGTATGAATCCCGAACCATTATACAATGAGTCTACAATATGAAGAAAACATAAAGTAAAGAAATAACAGGAAGCACATGCACATGAAGAAAGGAAAATTATAGATTGTAATTAATAATCACACATGAATTCTTGCATTCAAATAACCAACATTCAGCTTTGTAACTTGTATTGAAAATAGATCAAAATATCACAAACACAATAGTCCAATGGGTTCCAACCAACCCTTTCTCATTCTATGAGGAGTACATTTATAGTGCTTGGTCCCCTGAGACCAACCTCGAAATGGGGCCAAAATTAGTTACAAAATGAGCAACAAACTGTATCATGGAATTTATGCTACGGGTGGCATAAAATAGAAAGTGATGGAGGTAATATCTTTGTTGGGCCTCAAGAGATGATACGTATTCAAAATACCAACTCGCTTGATTATTTCACTCGTATATCTTTGGTTCTGATCGTGGCCTAAGCATATCATCCCTGGTGTAGCTTGTGTTTGGCCTTACTATGGTTTTCCATCACTTTCCATTGGTTAATATTCGACATTTCTAAATTTACCATTTCTTTCACCAATACTCTAATCTCTAGGTTCTCCAGATAGGAAGGAATTGGTAACTTTGTGCACAGAACCTTGAAATCAAATAATAATTTGAATTCACTGGATGGTTTTTCAACCACGGTTTTTCCTGAAAGCCACTGCTGGGCCATATCTTTGAACTTCCTATGATCTTTCCTACACTCCATTAATATTTCATGATACTCTTTCTAGGATAGCATTGGTCCTTTTTCTTCCTAGAAGAAAGAGAGCCCCCTTTGGACCAAAGGTTTAAACAACACAACAAAGTCATCGGCTTGTTTGTGCATGAAATTCCATTTTGCTTCAACCATCTTTAAGTGGCAATGTTTGTGAACCACTCTTCTGGCCTATGTGATGACTAGAATCCTATCTTGGATGTTACCTCATCTAATTTCTTCATCAGCCAAACTGTTCAGAAAACTGATGGCACCTTCCATCGTGTCCAACGGGCCTTTTGTTTAGGTCCAACTTTGTTTTCTAGATGTGCTTTTTGGCTTCCTGTATGGAATCTTCCTTACCTTGGATAAAATCCAAGTATGGCTTCACTTTGGTTGCTTCTACTATTATCATGTACCAAATGATTTGCTTCACCCCTTGTAAGTTTTCCTGGCCTGAAGCAAGTTTTATTAATTTGTCATTTTTATCCTCCAATTCTTTACAATGTTCTTCTATCTTCTTTCTTATCCCTTATTTGATAGTAGCCATATCCATTAGGTCTTTATTCTATTTTCTTAGGCTAGTGATCTCCATAGCTTTGAGACTTACCTGGGACATGGCTTGGGAGAGGGAGTTTGCACCAGATACCTCAGACGATTGAGCCACAGGCGCTGGATATTCCTAAGCTTTTTCCTTTAATTCTTTTAACTCTCTTTCCAATTCAACTTGGCTTTATTCAAAGGTTTGTTTTTCTTTGACCTAGAGCTATGCCTGTTTCTTCCACTGTTTCTCCTTTTCTTCCTATTTGAGTAGTATAGCCTTACAATCGATTAAATTGGTGTTTAAGGCCTCTTTCCCTTTTTCAATTTTAGTTAATTCAGCAGTTTGTATAAGCTGAGTAGTGGGGATGTCTAGATTTTTCTTCAATAGTTGGATTGTACCATCCTTGTCCTTTGGCAGCTTTTGTGTGGTGGTAAAATTATCTCCTGGGATGTCTTCCACTGATATATCTACCTGGAGCTTCCTGATCTGGGTTTAGTAAGCCTTATTCTCCACCTTCTCCTTTCAGAGCATCTCTTCAACTCTTTTCTTACCAGCTGTTAGTTTAGATATTTGCAAGGCAACTTGGAGTAGATCAGTGTAGAGGAAGTCACTTATCCCTTGGTGTAAATGAATAATGTCAGTTTTGGGGACCCTTTTTGGATCTACCTTTAGCTCAACTATTTTATCTCTTGTGATCACGGCTATATTTAATGTTCCCCTCATCAAGTCTCTAACAGTCACCAAGGAGGTACTCTGGCCCGACAATTTGTCCACTTCGTCGCGTAACTTCATTCTTTCTTCAAAGGATTTTTCACTAGCTTCTCTGTATTTGTCTAGTAGCTAGAATTTAGACTTGTACTTACTGAATGCCTCCTTAGGAACACTGTTGAATGCATACTCCCAAATTTCAAAATTTGGACCTTTAAATTTCACAGTTTTCTTTCTCCCCTTAGCCTTGGAACTCTGCATGAGTTTACCTGGTTCTTTAGTTTTATGCTTCTTGGGTGTGCTGGCCGTATCTCTTTCATCCACATCCATGGCCTCTGGGTACTCTCTTTTATTCCCCTTCTGAGACAGTCTGGCCAAAGGGGTGATCTGTGTGGCTGCGACCACAATGATGGAGAGGTATTTCTTAGGGGAACCCCCTACTGGTGCAAAGGAGGTTGAATTTTCTGGCATATCTTCATTGAAGTTAATCTCTTCAAGTTATTTCATTCAATTAGCCTTCTCCACCAACCCTACCACTTAAATGTGCTCGAATAGCTTGTTCTTATTCGCTTTCCTTCTATTAGAGATGATGTGGTGAGGGTTGTAGTCAATTGCGGCCTCCATCACAAACCCTTTCTCCCTGAGCAAATTTTTGACCATTGGCAAGGATAATTTGTTTTTAACATTAAAATGACTGATTTCCCACAAAAAATTGATATTTTCAAGCTTCCTGAAGCTTATAAAGTGTTCATATTTGGCTGTCAACCTTCTCCTAATTAGTTATAGTGCAAACATCCTCAATGTCAGAAACATCGGTAGGACATATGGATGAGGAGTAAATGTAGCATACCCATACCCCATTGTCATGTAGAATTAAAATTTCATCGAGAACCTTTATTGTTCATCGAAACACAGGGCATGACCACAAACCACTTCTTGACATTTCCAACACTCTCACGCTCCCTCCCATCTTCCATTGATCAGTTCGATGATCTGCAAGGAAATATATCTGAGGAGATCAGATGGTGGAGAGAAATAGGGATGGAAATCAACGACCACAAATGGTCCCACATCTAGAATCAAATCAATGGCTAAGAATCATCTCGCAAAATTCGACGGAGAGGAAAAATTGAGTTGTGGGATTGGGAATTGTGGAAATTGCGATACCGCGATCCCTTATCCTGCATCCCACATGTGGAAATGACTGTTGCAGAAATCAAAATCTATGAAACCGCATCTCGCATCCTACATCCCGCAAGTTACAGAAAGGTGTGCTTCAGAATGAAAACTGTAGAAAGCTGAAATTCACAAAAAGACATCTCCACATCCCGCATCCTACAAATTGCGGAAAGGAAATTGTGGAGGTCCAATTCTGCGAAAGGATGTATTTTTCATCCCATATCCCACTCGCGGAAGAAGGTTTCTGCTCGAAAATTCGACCTGCTAATCGAAGTATTTGAACAAACTTGGCGATCCAGGCCAACATCAATCCAACATTCTAACCATGAAACTTAGTTTAACAATGCATTGAAGGAAACATACATAAATGCCTATAATTGTAGTTATTCAAAGGAACAATTCATCAATTCAACACATCCAACATGTTCATCATATTCCATCAAGCAATTACAATGCAAGAAATACAATTTCAGAGATTAACATGGATAAGAACACTTATCTTAAGAATAACTTGTCCCGCAACCAGCTATATCGCTGCAACGTTCAAGCCAACCATAGTCCAGTATGCTCATCAATCTCTCAGCAACACTGCCACCCCTGAGATCGGCATGATTTCCTCTAGGAATAAGGGAACACTAGAAGACTCATACATAGACAAGGGTGTAACAAAAATCTGTCAATCCAACATAGTTGGGTTTATGAGGGTGCAAGGGAAAATAAACCAATAGATGGGTTTCACAAGACACTCAGCGAAGCCATCTCATAGTTGGGTTTCACATACTGTTCACAGTCAAGCCAATCATTCACCTTAAGGACCAGTCAAACCAACATATGCATTTATCAGACTGTACACAATCAAGCCATCTCACTACTGGGTTTTTTAGACTGTCCAGCCAAAGGTTACTCACAAGGTCAAACTCAATAAGACACAACCAAGCTGACACATGGTTTTATCAAGATATCAGCCAAGCCATCTTTCCAGTTGGGTTTATCAGGCTTCTAAGGCAATGGGAAGGAATAAATGTTAAGCTAATGAGCTCATCTATAGAGCTAATAAAACCTTCAAAATACCTATTTGGCATGACTTCCCCACTGCCTACACACCTAATACAAGGAAGTGTCCCCTTCTCTGCTCCACAGTCCCTCAGGCTACACCTTCCCTTCCAGTGCTCTTCAGGATGTGCATAGCAGGTTCACCAGCCACTCTTATCTTATTGTGAGGTTCCACACTAGGTTTATCAAGTACATTCTATGTCTCTCCCTTTACTAAGTCTTGTACATGGTTTAGACCCAAACCAGGGCGCACAACAAAACAACCACATGGAGACTCCACAACACAAGATTTTCTCTGGAACACGAGTAACAAGATCTCATACACTCTGTAGTTCCAGTTAATGCTGCAACACAACAATCATAGTCTTGCCAAAGGAAAAATACTTTCTGAATGTGAAGGATACACACATGAAGAACTCATCTCCCCTAGCTTCCACGTGAATGGAGAATAATGATGGATCCCCCCTGGATGAGAAAGATGTCCCTCCTGCTCCCAAAACATGAGAGTAAAAACAAAATCCTAATGCGAGAGTCAAAATGGATTACGGTTCTGGTGTTTTCTTATGCATGAAAGAAAAACATGACATTCAAAACTGGGTTCTCTGCCCAATTTGAAGTTTCCCATACTCTTCCCATTGCATGCAATAACTTCCTCAACCACATTCTGGCATAAATAAATGGTTGGGAAGAAAGACAAGAAAAAGGGTAGTTGACGGTTTTAATGGGATTTCCCCATGACACATGGATTTTCCCCAAGTTGGTTCAAGGTTAACATTCCCTCCCCCTTATTCTTAGAAAAATCATGCCCCCATCTCAGTTTTTGTTGCATTGACATAATTGGCTCTGGGTTTTTCATTAATTTTCATATTTAGATGATGTTTACAAATGTGCTTGACTTAGCACATAAACCATAGGCATCAACCATGATATATTTTAATGTCACACATTAATCAGTGACCGGGCCTTGGCCTTGAGCTCCTTATCATGATTCCATGTAATATTTACATCCTATACATTAATGCAATGGGGTCAAAAATGGGGTGTTACATTCCCCTCCCCCTTCAATAGCATTGTCCTCAGTACTTTTACAAAATTGAAAAAAATGTTGCACTGGTATCACCTTCAGTGCTCCGTAGATTCAGACAAAAATGGATGTTCCAATCGCATGGCATCCTCCAGCTCCCATGTAGCCTCTTTAGGATCGTAGTTCTCCCACTGCACCTTTATATGTCCTATGGCTTGGTTCTGGAGTAGGGTGACCTTCCTGTCGAGGATGCGCATTGGCTCAATTGAGAACTCTCCCTTTGGTTCCACCTGAATCACATCCCAATTTATCACATGGTTAGGGTCATGTATATATTTCTTAAGAAAAGAAACATGAAAAACATTATGAGCTCTAGTGCTAACAGGAAATGCAAGTCTATATGAAACTAGACCTATTCTTTCAATTACTTCAAACGGCCCACAATATCTGGGTGACAACTTGGCACAACTTCCAAGTTTCAAGGAACTCTTGTTTTCCCTCACTCTAAGGTAAACATGATCCCCAACACTGAACTCTCTATTCACCCTATGCTTATTAGCATAGCTTTTCTTTCTGTCCTGGATGCTTTTAGATTCTTCCTAATCTTTACAACCTCCTGCTCCATATCCTTGAGCAATTCTGGGACAATCACAACTTTGTTCATGAGATTATCCCAATTCACGGGTGTCCTATACCTCCTGCCATATAAAGATTCATATGGACTCATCCCCAAGGATACTTGTTGTCCATTGTTATAAGAAAACTCTACCAAGTTTAAATAATATTCCCACTTGGTTAGTTTTTCCATCACATACATGCGAAGCGTGTCTTCAAGAACTTGGTTAACCCTCTCTGTCTACCCATCAGTCTGAGGATGGTACGTGGTGCTGAAATTTAGCTTTGTACCCAAATATGTAAACAATCCCTTCCAAAAATTGGAAGTGAACTTGACATCTCTGTTAGAGACTATTACCTTTGGAAATCGATGCAACTTGAAAATATCCTTCATGAAGATCTTTGCAATGTCATCTTTCTTATGCGTATATTTAACCGATATAAAATGGGCTTCCTTTGTCAACTTTTCCACCACAACCATGATTGAATCATGTTGTCTCCATGTCATTGGAAATCTTGTAATGAAATCCATGGAAATAACTTCCCATTTCCATTCTGGAACTGGAAAAGGCTGCAACAAACCTGCTAGATGTTGATCCTCAACCTTCACCTGCTGACATTTCATGAACCTAGAAATGTATTCATCCATGTCCTTTTTCATTCCTAGCCAAAACTACTGCCTTATGGCTGTAGCAATTGTCTTATGATATCCTGGGTGACCCAGATATGGAGCTTGATGGATCTCATCCATAACAACTCTCCTCAAATATGCTACATTTGGAATGTAAATTCTGTTCTTATAAGTAAGAAGTCCATGTTATTCCAATTTATATCCCTCATACTTTTTTTCAAGGCTTTGCTGCTGCAATTTTTCCTTGACCTACACATACAATTCATCTTTAACAACATGATTAACAATTTGCTGCCTCAACTTCAATTGGAAAACACTAACGGATGCCACATGCATTTCCTGAACCTTCCTACTGAGCACATCAACTACCTTGTTCTCTTTCCCCTTTATGTGCTTGATCTCAAAATAAAACTCACATAAAAACTCCAGCCATCTAGCTTGCGTAGCATTCAGAGTAGGCTGATCAAACAAATACTTCAGATCACAATGGTATGTCCTTAGCTCAAATATTATGCCATCAAGTAATGCCTCCACATCTTGAGAGCATGTACTATGTATGCAAGTTCGATATAATGAGTGGCATAGTTCTTCTCATGATCCTTCAACTTTCTCAACTTCTAACATATCACATGGTTATCTTGCATAAGGAATCCTCCAGGCCCTTGAATGCATGCATTAGTACACACCACAAAATCTTTCTTTGGGTCTGCAACGTTCAATACTGGTGCACGAGTGAGAATATTCTTCAACTACTGGAAGATTTCTTCACACCTAGGTGTCCATTCAAACTTTATTCCTTTATTTTTCAAAGAAGTGATAGCATGTGTAACCTTGGATAATCCTTCAATGAACCTCCTGTAGTATCCTGCAAATCCCATAAAACATCTTACATCTGTCACGTTTCTTGGAGTAGGCCAATTGATTATGGCTTCAATCTTGTCAGGGTCCACATATATACCCTCTTCTAAGATAATGTGACCCAAGTACTAAATTTTATCTCTATAGAAGTCACACTTGCTCAAATTTGCATACAACCGATGCTCCCTGAGCAATTGTAATGTCAACCTCAGATGCTCTTCATGATCTTCCTCATCCTTAGAATAGACAAGAATGTCATCAAGGAAAACAAGAAAAAACTTGTCCAAATGCCTACTGAAGACACTATTCATAAGGCAGATAAACGTAGCTAGTGCATTTGTGAGACAAAATGGTACCACTACAAACTCATAATTTCCATACCTTGTTCTGAAGGTTGTCTTATGAATGTATTCCTCCTTGATTCTCACCTGATGGTAAATAGACCACAGGTCAATCTTGGAAAATACCCTTGCTCCTCTCATTTGATCAAAGAGGTCATCAATTCTAGGCAAGGGATATTTATTCTTCATCATAACCTTGTTTAGCTATCTGTAATCAATACAAAATCTAAGTGTACCATATTTCTTCCTTACAAATAGAACTGGTGCTCCCTAAGGAGACACACTCGGCCTGATATAATTTTTCTCCAACAACTCTTGCAGCTGCATCTTCAGCTCTAACATTTCTAGCGTACTCTTTCTGTAGGGTGTCTTAGACACTGGTGCTTCTCTTGGCACAAGTTCAATCATGAAATCAATGCCCCTCTTTGGAGGAATCCTTGGAATCTCATTAGGAAAAACATCCCCGAATTCCTGCAATACCTGAAAGTTCTCCAACCTAGGAGTTTCATTCTCTGCTGCCTCCACAGTATGAGTTACATACAACTGGAAACCCTTCCTACAATATTTCTTCAACTGCATTGCTGAAATATGACTCATTGAAATTACCTTTTGAATTCATCTTACAACTCTCGGGTTTCGTTCTTCATCCATGTATTCAAATGTCTTATGGTAACAGTCAAGATTTACCCTGCGAGCTTCTAACCAATCCATTCCAATGAGAACATCATAGGAACCAAGGGGTATAACATTCATATATACACAAGTATCCCATCCATTCATAACGAATGGACATTTCTCTACCACTTCACTAAACTTTCTCTTAGTTCTAGTGGCTAACTGAACTAGCCATGATTTTCTATGCCTTACTTTCTTGAAAGCACAAATCTCCAGTACTCTAGGAGAAATGTAATTATGGGTAGAACCAGGGCCAATCAAAATAGAAATAGATTGCTTAGAAATATTACCTACAACTTCAACCACAGTCGACTGGTGGTCTTCCTGGAGGTCCTCCAACGCTGCATAAATCCTAGGGACGACCCTCACTACTTGACCCACTGTTTTTGCTTCTTGAAGGTTGTAAGCTGGCCTTGCACTCTCATTCTCAAGTGGACAATTCTGGCGCATGTGGGGTCCTCCACATCTCCAAAATTGGAGTAGTTCTATGATTTGCTGTGGATCTCTTAGATTTTCTCCCACCACTCTGGTTGGATGCTTCTTAGCTTGGGATGGTTGTTTCTTCTGATTCATAAAGTTAGAAGGTTCAAAACCTTTCTTCCCCTGGTTAGAATTCTCATTATTTCTATCCTTCCATTTCTTATGATAGTCAGGTTTGCCTTTGCTTTGCTCATAGCAATACTTAGCTTTCCTTATTGCTTCTTCCAGAGTTCTAGGCTCATAAAACTCAATTCTACCTTTGTAAGACTGAGGCAATCCACTTAGGAAACGATGTATTTTCACTTTCTCATCCTTGATGTACCTGGCATATCTCAATAACTCCAAGAACTTTCTTGCGTACTCTTCCATGGTTTGCTATCCCAATCTTAGCTCATGAATTGCTTTGATCTTGTCATCATAGTACCTGTCAGAGAGGTATTTCTGCATGAAATACTTCTGGAACTGCTTCCACACAATTTTCCGTTCATGGATCTTCTTTACTTGCCGGAAGTGCTCCCACCATATGGATGCTCTTCCAGCCAAATTGAAGATGGCTACTCTAGCCTTTATATTTCCTGAATAATCCTGAACTTGGAAATATTTCCTCGCCCCAAGAAGCCAAGTTACAACTTCTTGACCATTCTTTATCTTGCCATTGAACATAGGTGGCCTCACCTTCTTAAACTCATCACATGAATGGTTCTCATAACACCTCTTCCTCTCATTTCTATGAGAAGAGGAACTTGAAGCCCTAGTGGATCCTTCAAAGTCAGATGCCTCACTAGGATATCTCTTTCTCCTTCTAGCAGTTCTCTTACTGCCTTTCATCCTTAATGTCCAGTCCCCAGAGTTCATCCGCCTCTGAATATCTGTCAGAATTTGCAGCATTGATGCATTCAACTGGTTTTGCTTCTCTTGAGCCTTAACCAACCTTTCTTTATCTTCCCTGTATCTTTGCATCTCCACCCTAAGGCTTCTCATGGTGGCTACAAAATCTGGGGGAGTATCTTGAGACCTCGTCCCATTAGAATTTGTCTCAACATTTCCAACTCAGACATTTTCCCCCATAGCATCTTCCTTGTGCTCATAGGGATCATGTGCATCATTCATGCGGTAGGTTCTCATGGCTGAGCCAACAACTCACTTTCCAATATGCACTATGACTCTGCAAAATGTGTTATCAAATATGATTTATTAGATACATAATAATTCAAAATTAAAACCATTTACTTACTTTCACCTGGCCTATCTAGGCCCAATGTTGTAACCAGTAGCTCTATTAACTGTTCAACTCGGCCCTTTCAGAATCGACACTGCAACCCGCAGTGATGATACCGCATTGTAGTGTTGGAACCATTATGTAAATACCACTCTCTAGGGTACTATAATGCTGGTATCATAGGATATTTTTATCCCTTGCACTATCCATACTGGTCCATCCAGGCCCAATGCTGCAACCCACAACTCTGATACCACTCTATAGCATTCCCATACCCCATTGTTATGCGGAATTAAAATTTCATCGAGAATCTTTACTGTTCATCGAAACACATGGCATGGCCACAAACCACTTCTTGACATTTCCAACATTGTCATGCTTCCTCCCATCTTCCATTGATCAGTTCGACGATATGCAAGGAAATATCTCTGAGGAGATTAGATGGTGGAGAGAAATAGCGATGGAAATCAACGATCACAAACAGTCCTGCATATGGAGTCAAATCAATGGCTAAGAATCATCTGCAAAAATCGACGACAATAAAAACTTGAGTTGCGGGATTGGGAATTGTGGAAATCGTGATACCGCGATCCCACATCTCGCATTCTACATTCCTGCATCTCGCATGCAGAAATGACCATTGCGGAAATCAAAATATGCGAAGTTGCATTCCGCAAGTTGCAGAAAGGTGCGTTGCGGAATGAAAACTTCAGAAATCCAAAATTCAGAAAAAGACATATCCGCATCCCGCAAATTATAGAAAGGGAATTGCGGAGGTCCAATTCTACCAAAGGATGTCTTCTGCATCCCACATCCTGCCTGCAGAAGAAGATTTCTGGTCAAAAATTTGACCTGGTAATCGAAGTATTTGAACAAAATTGGCCATCCAGACCAACATCAATTCGGCACTCTAACCCCGCAACTTAGTTTAACAATGCATTGAAGGAAACATACATAGATTCCTATAATTGCAGTTATTCAAAGGAACAATTCATCAATTCAACACATCCAACATGTTCATCATATTCCATCAAGCAATTACAACGCAAGAAATACAATTTCAGAGATTAACATGGACAAGAACACTTATCTTGAGAATAAATTGTCTGGCAACCAGCTATGTCGCTGCAACATTCCACCCAACCATAGGCCAGTGTGCTCATCAATCTCTCAACAACACTGCCACCCCTGAGTTGGGCATGATTTCCTCAAGGAATAAGGGAACGTTACTAGACTCATACATAGCCAAGGGTGTAACAAACCTCATTCAAGCCAACACAATTGGGTTTATCAGGATGCAAGGGAAAACAAACCAACAGATGCGTTTCATAGGCCACTTAGCCAAGCCATCTCATAGTTGGGCTTCACATACTGTTCACAGTCAATCCAATCATTCACCTTAAGGACCAGTCAAGCCAATAGATTGGTTTATCAAACTGTACATAGTCAATCCATCTCACTGCTAGGTTTATCAGACTGTCCAGCCAAAGGTTACTCACAAGGTCAAACTCAATAAGACACAACCAAGCCAATAGATGGGTTTATTAGGCTATCAACCAAGCCATCTTTCCAGTTGGTTTTATCAGCCTTCTAAGGAAATGGGAAGGAAGAAATTTTAATCTAGTGAGCTCATCTACAGAGTGAAGAACACCTTCACAAGACCTATCTAGCCTGTAATCCCCACTTCCTACACACCCAACACAAGGAAGTGTCCCCTTCTTTGCTCCATAGTCCCTCAAGCTACACCTTCCCTTCCAGTGCTCTTTAGGATGTGCATAGTAGGTTCACCAATCACTCTTATCTTATTGTGAGGTTCCACACTTGGTTTATCAAGAACATTCTATGTCTCCCCCATTCCTAAGTCTTGTACATGGTTCAGACCCGAACCAGGGCGCACAACAAAACAACTATAGGGAGACTCCACAACATAGGATTTTCTCTGGAACATGAGTAACAAGATCTCATACACTCTATAGTTCCAATTAACACTGCAACACATCAATCAAAGTCTCACCAAAGGAAAAATACTTGCTGAACGTGAGGATACACATAGGAAGAACTCAGCTCCCCCATCTTCCATGTGAACGGAGAATAATGATGGATCCCCCTCGAATGAGAAAGATGTCCTTCCTGCTCCCGAAACATGAGAGTAAAAATGAAGCAAAACACAACATTCGAAACTGGGTGCTCTTCCCAATTCAAATTTTCCCATCTTCCCCTTTCATGCAATAACTTCCTCAACCACATTCTAGCAGAAATAAATGGTCAGGAAGAAAGACAATAAAAATGGTAGTTAACATTTTTAATGGGATTTCCCCATGACACATGGCTTTTCCCCAAGCTGGTTCAAGGTTAACATTCCCTCCCCCTTAACCTTAGGAAAATCATGCCCCCATCTGATTTTTTGTTGCATTGACATAACTGGCTGTGGGTTTTTCATTAATTTGCATATTTACATGATGTTTACAAACATGCTTGACTTAGCACATAAACCATAGGAATCAACCACGATTTCCTATATACCAGACATTAATCAGTGTTAGGGCCTTGGATTTCAGCTCGTTGTCATGATTCCATATAATATTTACATCATCTACATTAATTCAACGAGGTCAAAACCGGGGTGCTACAGTAAACCCATAGACCCTAATCACTGTAATGCCTTTTGAGAGAAACCAATCCTCCACTCTTCTTTTAGGGCATAACTGCAACAGGGTTTTCATCTCTGGAAGGACCCTTGGAAGCCTCTTTTGGGAGAGGAATTCATATACTGGTGCCATGAGGACATTCATGAACCTACAATAATCCTTGTGCATGTATTCTTCATAACCATTTTCGGGAACTACAGGTAGTCATCATTGAAGCTCAAAAACATCTTCATAAGGAGGGATTGGAACCTGAAGTTTCTTGACTGATGAAAATTACTCAACTGTGAATTTATACTTCTAGCTAGGAATTTTTCAAATTGCATACATGTGGGTAGTGAAGGTTGACTCGATGCCCCTGATGCTGCTCGGCTTGAACTGAGGGTCAATATCAGACTCAATAAAGGTTCGGTGACAAATTGGTTTGAGTCCATACCTAAGAAATGGATCACTAGGGTTATCAAAGACTCCGTCTCTTCGTTAAATAGGTCTAAGTCGATGGGGAATGGAAGGTTTGACAACTAGATTTTCGGTTTCAAATAGGTTTCGAGAAAAGCCTCTTTTATTTCAGTTGAAGACCTCTAAAAAAACTGGAGTATATCTTCTTCATTGTACTCACTGGACATCTGGGTAAACTCGGAAGGGATTCGTAGAGTGTTTCAGATGTTAAGGGAATTTATGGAACACAACAACCTATACCTAGACATGTCTATTATCACACCCTTAGATGGAGAATAGTTGTTTATGCACCCGTCTATGAATTCCAGGAAACTAGGGGTTTTCTTAACAAAGAAATAAAAGAAAAAGGAACTGAAAACCCCATGAGTGTTGATTCCCTATAACTGAAGAGTTTTTAGTTTACTCTGAGCGGCATCTATACTATCATTTAATATGATAGTATCGAAGACCTCGGTGTCTTTATCTACTAGGGCTTCCCCAACCTCCTAAAATTCTATGTTTCAAGTCTCTGAATCTTCTGCTTCGGCCATCAGAAAATAGATTAATATAGCAAAGACGTACCAGGTTGGTTGACAGTTTTCTTCAAAATGTTGTCCATGGTTGCACGGTCTACACTGTCTGAACCCTCGCTTCTCAATCCTTCAAAATAATAACCAGTCTGGATCCGCATGCTGACTTTTATACTATTTTAATTTCTTATCTGACCATGCATCTTTCCATCCGGATGAAATATCAGCAGTGGTCTGGGACCTAGGATTCTTGATCCGTGTGATCTCAGTCATTGGATTTCATAATGTCACACCTTCCCTTCATAACCTTTCATGCACCTCTGACCTACAGGATTTAAACCCCACCATCGATCTTAGACTCTCCTACCATCCCATCTTCCAGAGCAGAGAGATTTATTGAATTCTGCACTTTTCAACCGAGATTTCTCCCGTGCACTTGCGGCTGGTGAAAAATATCCTCGCTGCAGATCTACCTCTTCAATGATATTTACCGTCAAACAAATTCCCCCTTTAGTTCATTTCATGAACCTTGATACGCTATTTCCCATGAGCATCTTAGATCAGTGAAATTTATCTCTGCCATTGATTTAAGATCTTCGCAATCCTGACCATCAAACCTTGTCGTTGTTTAACACATTTCCCCGATTTGGAATGTGACCCTTTGTAGTGCATTTGCAACTCACGAAATGACTCTCTATCGTTGATATGATTCATCTCCTCATCACGATTGCTGAAAAGCGTCTCATCCTTTGTCATCCTTCTGATGGGGGTATTTTCTTTCCTCTTGCATGATCGACATGAGAGGGCTTGTCTACGACTCTAGAATTTGGGTCCTTCTTCACTTGACAGACTGTGGCTAGTATGGGTCTCTCTGCTCTTATCAATATTCAGGCTCCCTCCTCTTTCAGAAACCCATGACAGCCCCCCCCCAAGGCTTCTTGTCGTAAAAATTTTGCAGGCCTTGTTTCTTCCCCTACGGGTCTAAAACCCTTTCCTCTATTTAGAAAAAATCAGGTGCTAACAAGTGGCTCCATCCAAGGATGCTATCCTCCCCACGAGGTAGCAAAGAACCCATAGACCAGGTTCTGAATCCATTAGGTGAGTATCTTTACTCTAGACTCCGAAACATTTGTTAGTGTTGTTGTGCATGTAAACAAAAACAAAGGAATAGAAACATTGGTTCCCTCCTAGATCTTATGGCCTTCTCCTCGGGCTTCAAACCCTTCTGGGACTACCTTATTATTTACTGAAAAATGGGAAATATATACAACTATAGTACATGTGTGTACTTCTTCTTCTCAGGTCAAGTAATGTTTGAGAAACCTTCCATTCACCGGACCCCCTTCTAGGAGGGACCCGTCTTGGTGTTGTAAGATGAAATCATTTTCTCCTCTGTGTGCCATGACAATGTAGGGTCCTACCCCCATATGGTCAAATTTCCCATGTTTTCCTTTATCTTCGTGGGGAGCATCCCACTTCAAGACCAGGTCATCGATTGAGAATTTTTTCTCTTTAACCCTCCTGCCGAAGGTATTCTTCATTTTCTCTTAATGCATCTGCACAGTACTATAGACTTTGTCTCTCAACTCGTTCAACTCAATGATCTGGTTTATCCTTCTTTGCATATGATTTGGTTCACTTTTTTGTTCCTGTAGCAACCTCATCACTGGCACTCCTAAAGATGCTGGGAAGACTACTTCAGATCCGTATACTAGCTGGAATGGGGGGATTCCAATCGCTCTTTTGGTGATGACCCTATCATCCCATAAGGCATATTTCAACTTTGTGTGCTAGGACTTTTTGTTGTCCTCCAACAATTTCTTTATAATCCTTATTAGGATTCTGTTTGAAGACTCTAGCAACCCATTTACATGGGGGTAATGGGAGGTAGAATGGTTGATGTTGATGTGGTATTTATGGTAGAAGTCGATCATATTATTTGATTTAAATGCTGTTGCATTATCTGTTACTATTCTCCCAGGGCATCCAAACAGAGCTAAAATGTTTTCCTCTAAAATATTCATAATTACCTCATCGATAGCCCTTATGGTAGGTATTTCCTCGATCCATTTGGTAAATTAATATCATAGCCATCAGAATCCATCTTTGTTTCCCAGAGGATTTTGGATTTATTTCCCCAATGAAGTCTAGCCCCCACTGTTGAAATGTCACTTCCACAGATATGGGGTTAAGAGGAAGTGGGACAACTTTTCTCTTTCCTTTGAAAACCTGGCAATGGTAGCATTTGGTGACCTCTTTGTATACATCAAAAAACAACGAGGGCCCATAGAAACCATCTCTAAATATCTTGTTCATTGTGAATTTCCAAGAGTGGTGTCCTCCACAATATCCTTTATTGAATTCTTCTATGGTTTTTCGGGCTTCGTCCTCCAGCAGGAAGTTCAAAAGGATACCTCCTGGGTCCTTCTAGTACAGGTACTCATTTAGAATACATAATATCATAGATTTCAACTTTATTAATCATTCCCTTGTTTTGGTCAATCCTGTTGGTTCCTGTACATTCTGCAACACATATACAATGTCAGAATACTAAGGGGATGTGGAGAGGCTAGGAATTACCTGTATCTCGACGTCCAGTTGGAGTGAGTTACTGGTTAAGAAGTTCAGCTACAAGGAATCACAATTGGAGTTCGTCATCATTTTGGTCAGCCCCTGACCTTTAACCAGTTTGGTGCTCTTGATTTCAATATCATATGCTAATAGTATTGCAATCCATTTCTCTCTTCTTCCTTCTGGATATGGTTGAGTGAGGATGCCTTTCACAATACTTCTTGGTACACAAGCGATGATGTGGGAATGGAGGATGTAGACTCTGAAATATTTTAGCAATTTTATCAGGGCATATGCATGTTTATCCATTGTATCATAATTCAATTCCTCATCTCTCAGCACCTTGCTGAAAAACACTATAGGTTGTTTGACATTTTGGTCATTCTTTTGTAACAACACTCCATCAACCGTGTGCTCTGATGCATACGAGAAAATTAAGAAGTATTTACTGAATTCTGGACTTACCAAGATAGGGGCCTCTATGAGGGCCTTTTTTATATCCCCAAAGTCCATCCTTACATCTGGCATCCATTTAATTTCATGGTATTTCTTCAACATGTTAGTAATATTCATCAGTATTTCAAAAAAGTTGGGGATGAATCTTCTTAAGAAATTTACCTGTCCGGTGAAAGATTGTACTTCCTTTTTGCTTCTAGGCTCTTTGAATTTCTGGATGGATTTGATTCTTTTTCAGGTCTATCTTTATACCATCCTTTGAAATGATATGTCCTAAAAATTTTCCTTCTTTTAACACGAAATTTGATTTGCAGGGGTTCAATGATATTCCATATCTTCTACACTTCAGGAAATTTTTTTCCAAATACTGGATGTGTTCCTTATTAGACCTAGAGTATACTGTAATATCATCCATATAGACTACTACAAATTTGTCCTTTTCTTCAGCAAACGCTATGTCCATGGCATGTTGAAACCTGGCTCCTGCGTTCATGAGACCAAAAGTAATCTTGGCGTACATAAAAGTCCCCCAAGGCGTGGTGAAAGCAATTTTCTCTTGATCTTTAGGAAATACCTTCACTTGGTTGTAACACGAGAAACCATCCATGGTGGAAATCCTCTCAGACCCTACAACTATCTACAAAATGTGTTCCATCTTGGGAAAATGATAATTATCCTTTAGGGAAACCTTGTTGAGATTTCTAAATTCTATACATATCTGAATCTCATCGTTATTGTTTCTAACCGGCATCACATTTGCGACCCACTTAGAAAATATTAGTGTCACAATGATTTTGGCATCGAACAACTTCCTGATTTTTTTCTTGATGATGGGTAGCAACTTTGGGTTGGCCCTCCTCAATCTCTGTTTAAAAGCCTTTTCGACTGGCTTTATGGGAATAGTAGGATGTATGATGGAGGTGTCGTACTCTTTAAGATATTTATAACTCCATGCAAAGACATCAGTATATTTCTTCATCGAATTAACGTAATATTCCTTCACCTTGTCAGGAAGCTTCTTTGACAGTTTTATGATCTTCAGGTGATTCTCAGTCCCTATATTTTTATCTTCGACGTTGTCCTTCGAAGGATTCATCTTTGGATCTTTAGCCATGTCATTTTGGTCAAACAACTTCTCCAGGGGAATCAGACCTCTAGGAATATGATTACCCTTCAATTGCACTATGTCCTTCCCTCCCAGGGAATCCTTGTATTGTCTACTTTCATCAATCCCTTCTTCGCCACCTTCGGTATCATGAAGATTCTCAAGGCAAAAGTTCTCATTATCTATCTGGGTGTCTACAAAATCATTTGATAACTCAAAAAATATCTTGATCTTCTCATCGTCTTCGAAAAATTTCCAGTATTTGGAGTTTTCAGGTATAGTGGGCATATTTCTGATGTATACCTTATGCTCTCTTTTCCCAGCCATAGGGGATCTGAATCTTCCAGCAGCGGCCACCAGGGAATCGACAATCATGTTTTCACTTCTAGGGACTACCTTGATCGCATGCTCATCAAAACAATTTCTGATCACGTCCCATACTTCATTTCTATAAGATCTCATTCTGGGATTCCTGGTTTGATATATGTCATTTATCTTATTTATGACCAATTCTGAATCCCCGATGATCTGTATCCTTTTGGCCTTCCTTTCTTTCAAAGCATGTAAGCCTAACAACAAAGCTTCATACTTTGCTACATTGTTAGTACATTCAAAATTCAATTGGTAAGACAGGATTTCAAATTCCTTGATGGGAGAAATGATATACACACCTGTTCCAGCTCCGACTTTAGTCATTGAACCATTGAAGTACAAAGTCCAAATACCTTCCTCTTTTTCCTTCACTTCTAGAGCATTTTTCCTCTTGGCGGGTTCTTCTTCCTCCTCTTTGACAGACATCAAGATTTCAAGATCACAGGGAGAGAGGTCATTGAAGAAAATGGATGAATCGAGGTCAGTGTCAACAACATATATAGAGTGATCGTCCGACTTGTCTTGGCTACTGACCATGTATGGAGATATTTTCTTGTTGTATAGTCTTTTACTCCCTCCAATCATAGGAATGGTGGCATAAGACATGTTCATTTGTATGCTCCCCTTTAACTTGGAAGTATAGGATCTAGACAACAATACACCAAACTTGGGGGGAATTTCTACCACGACCACATCCATCACTGCAATTTTGGAAGGAAATTCTGTCAAAGGAACTACCATATCTTTGATCAACCCGAGACATTTCACCTTCTGGAATCAAAAGAGTACAAATATTTGTAAGGTCTAGTGGCTTCGAACCCTAGACTCTCTATCACCCCTTTTGGAATCAAGTTATGGGATGCTCCTGAATCTAACATAGCATTATGCATGACCATATCATGTATATTTAGCCTTAGGTAAAAAGGAGAAACCTCATCTTCATCTCCATTTCCGAGTCTGGACCCAAAGCTGATAGTGGGAGCATCATCATTCACCTCCAAGATGTTGGGTTGAAAATCTTCTGAACTCTTAACCATCCCAATTATCTCATCCTTGTATTCTTTATTCCTTAGAAATTTGTTGAAAGGAATAGATACTTTTACCTTGGAAAGTTCACTCTGGAAGTTGAAGGTAGGCCCGATGTTCTCTACCTCTGTGGGTGCTAGTGGCCTGACTTTCTTCACCTTTTCACCCATATTCATAGGTTCTTTGTATGGAACCTGTTCCTTTGGTTTCTCTTTACTTCTATCATCATTTTGTAGACTAGTGGAGGGCTGATTTGGATTCAATTTACCTTTATTGAAAGCAACATCTCTACTTCTCAGTTGAATCTTCCTCTTGACCTCATCTATGGCATGCAGATACCCCCACTGGTACTGTTTCGATTCCTCTTCAATATAATTCAGATCTTCTTCTTGGGCATACAAATTATGCTCTACTTCCCTGAGGTATATATCAGAGTCTATATCTCAGAAATGATGGATCTAATATTCAGCGGGCTCCTCTTCACCCTCACCATCAACATAATTTTCTGGGAAAGGTGGATGTATCTGCTGGCCATTTGGGTTTCGGGGATTTTTGGCTTCCCTTTGTCTAAAATGTGGAGGTTGAGGAGGGTCGAGTCTTCTGAAATTTGGGTTCCTAACCCGGGGTTCATTTTGTTCCCTATTCAGTGAACCATTATCCACAGCTAATTTATCCGTCATCTTCTCTATTGTTTTCAACATCATTTCAAACTTCTTGTTTTTAGCGGAAGTGACAAAGGTAGAAGGCCCATATTCTTGGAACCTGCTTGTATCCATCTTCTGCCTAATTTTCCCACTGACCATCATGTTAGATTCCACCTATAAGGCATCTTGAAACATCACAGGAAGATTTGTAGACTTCCTTTCCCTTAACAACAAAGCGAAATCATTGTCAAAAGCATTGGCGTAGTGTAACTTTGCAGCCCCCACTAGCGGGTTGATGTCAGCAGGGATAGAATTATACGTTCTCATAAACCTACCATAAAATTCATGTACATAATCAAAACCACCCTTCTTCAGGCTGTTGTATTGGGACAGGACTTGTAGGGGGATTCTTTTATCATCCCACCTTTCTAAGAATGCAGTCCGGAAAGCTGTGAACATGCAAATAGACCTAGCAGGAAAATATTTGAAACACTTCTTCACCTCCCCCGAGAGGCTCAACAAAAACAACCTCATTTTCACATCGTTTTCCTCTACCAGGTCCAGGTCCAAGAAGTCGTCGAACTTATCGATGTGTTGTTTGGCTGTGAATTTTCCTTCCCCATCATAGAACGAGACTCTTTGGGCATAAACTTAAGATAGGTCATGTAACATGATAGGAATATCTAGTGGGGCGAACCTGTTGGCCATTGGTCTAGGTGGGTTTGGGACTATAGGAGGAACTTGGAGGACATGATGATTTTGCACCATTGGGTGGGTACAAGGTTGAAATTTTTGGAGTGCATGGTTTCTATCCCTCTGAAGGTTTTGTTGAAGAGAGTCCAACAAATATGCTTCCAACCTATCAGGATTCACTTTGGTAACCCTTAGATCTGACTCTGATTTATATTTCAGAAAGGATTTTTCAAAGGAAACTTCCTCCATAGAATCTTTGACCCTACAGAATTCTTGAATAGAGGAATTTTCAAAATGAGGAATAGCTAACTGATCTTTTCCCTTATTCCTACATAGTTTATTGGGGTTATCCAAACTTTGTAAGATCTCAGTGTCAGGATTACCTCTTGTGTGGCTGTCAGGAAGCTAGCGTGCCTTCTGTATGTATCTAAGAACCTATGTGGAGTCACTAGGGAAACTACACAACCTTATTTACTTGTAAGGGTCTCTGTTTTCCTGCAGAAACCTGTTATCCTTTGAATCTTTTTCATTCTTCCTAGGGATAATCTTCAATTTCATCCCCGACAAAAATGCCAGTTTGTTAGCACTCATAATCACATCCAAGGTTGTGGGAAGGCAGAACCCGAGGTAATAGTAGAAACACTTTAGGAAAGGGATCTATATTCTCTGATTCCATAGAGGGATCTCTCACAAATGTATAACAAGGCTAGACATATTGTAATAGAAGGAATATCAAATATTGGTGGTTGAAATAAGGTAAAGATGTGTCAAGATATGGAGTCACAAATACCAAGAAAATAGAGTGTTTTTCATAAGAAATTATTGCAAGAGAAAGGTAGTAATTCGATAATGGTCAATATGTTTTGGGTCTAGTGGGAATGGAAAAAACATGACAGTCCATTAGTGTAGAGCACCGCAGGGACGAATTCTACACCAACTTTGGAAGAAACGTTTGCTGAATGTTGGAGACAATGGCTAAGGCATATGAGTATGAATCCTGAACCATTATAAATTGAGTCTACAACATGAAGAAAACATAGTGTAAAGAAATAACAGGAAGCACATGCACATGAAGAAAGTAAAATTACATACTTTAATTAATAAGCACATTGGAATTCTTGCATTCAAATAACTAGAATTCGGCTTTGTAACTTGTATTGAAAATAGATCAAAATATCACAAAAAAAATATTCCAAGGGGTTCCAACCAACCCTTTCTCCTTCTGTGAGGAGTACATTTATAGTTCCTGGTCCCCCGAGACCAACCTCGAAACGGGGCCAAAATTAGTAACAAAATTAGCAACAAACTTTTAACAAACTGTATCGTGGCATTTTTCCTACGGGTGGCATAAAACAGAAAGTGATGGAGGTAATATCTATGTTGGGCCTCAAGAGATGCCACATCTTCAAAATCCTGACTTTCTTGATTATTTCACACCTGTATCTTCGGTTCTAATCATGGCCTAAGAATATCATCCCTGGTGTATCTTGTGTTTGGCCTTATTGTAGTTTTCAATCACTTTCCATTGGTTAACCGTCAACATTTCTAACTTTACCATTTATTCCACTAATACTTTGAGCTCTAGGTTATCTATATAGGAAGGCATTGGTATCTTTATGCACAGAACCTTGAAATAAAATAATAATTCGAATTCACAAGATAGTTTTCCAACCATGGTTTTTCCTGAAAGTGACTGCAGGGCCATGTATTCAAACTTCCTGTGATATTTCCTGCACTCGATCAATCTATGATGACACTCTTTCTGGGACAGAATTGGTTCTTTTTCTTCCCAAAAGAAAGAGATCCCCCTTTGGACCAAAGGTTTAAACAACATAGCAAAGTCATCGACTTGTTTGCACATGAAATTTCAGTTTGGTTCAACCATATTTAAGTAGCAGTGTTTGTGAACCACTCTTCTAGACCATGTGATCACTAGAATCCTATCCTATATGTTTCCTTGTATGATGTCTTCGTTAGTCAAACTATTCAGAAATCTGATGGCGCTTTCCATCGTGTCCAAGGGCCTTTTGTTCATGTTCAACTTTGTTGTCTAGATGTGCTTTTTTGGCTTCCTGTATGGCATTTTCCTTACCTTGGATAAAATATAAGTATGGCCACACTTTGGTTGCTTCTACTATTATCATGTCCCAGATGAGGTGATTCACCCCTTTAATGCTTCCTGGACCGAAGCAAGCTTTGTTAATTTGTCATTTTTATCCTCTAATTCTTTACAACGTCCTTCCAACTTATTTCTCGTCCCTTCTTTGATATTATCCATATTCATTAGGTCTTTATTCTGTTTTCTTAGGCCAGTGATCTCTAGATATTTGAGACTTATGTGGGACATGGCTTGGGAGAGGTATTCTACACCACATATCTCAGATGATTGAGCCATAGGAATTGGCTGTTCCTAAGCTTTTTCCTTTAATTCTTTTGAATCTCTTTCCAATTCAGCTTGCCTTGCTTTGAAGGTTCGTTTTTCTCTAACCTAGAGCTCTGCCTTTTTCTTCCAGTGTTTCTCCTTTTCTTCCCCGTTTGATTAGTCTTTCCTTACAACCGATTAAATCGGTGTTGAAGGCCTCTTTCTCTTTTTCAATTTCATTTAGTTCAATAGTTTGTATAAGCATAGTAGTGAGGATGTCTAGCTTTTTCTTCAACAGTTCGATTGTACCCTCCTTGTCCTTTAGCAACTTTTGTGTGGTGGTACTTTTATCTCCTGGGCTGTCTACCACCAATATATCTACCTGGAGCTTCCTGATCCGGGTTTGGTAAGCCTTCTTCTCCACCTTCTAATTTCGGAGCATCTCTTCAACTCTTTTCTTACTAGCTGTTAGTGTGGATATTTGCAAGGAAGCTTGGAGCAGATCAATGTAGAGGAAGTCACTTATCCCTTGGTGTAAATGAATCATTTTAGTTTTAGGTACCCTTTTTGGATCTACCTTTTGCTCAGCTATTTTGTCTCCTATGATCACAGCTAAATTCAATGTGACCCTGGTAAGGTCTCTGACAGTCGCCAAGGAGGTACTCTGGCCCGACAATTTGTCCACTTCATTACATAAATTCATTCTTTCTTCAAAGGATTTTTAAATAGCTTCTTTGTAATTTTCTAGCATCTCAACTTTAGACTTGTACTTACTGACTACCTCCTTAGGAACACTGCAGAACGCATACTCTCAAATTTCAAAATTTGGACCTTTAACTTTCACAATTTTCTTTCTCCCCTTAGCATTGGCACTCTGCATGAGTTTACCTGGTTCTTCCATTTTATGCTTCTTGGGTGTTGTGGCCATATCTCCTTCATCGAAATCCATGGATTTTGGGTACTCTCTTTTATTCCTCTTCTCAGACAGTTTGGCCAAAGGGGTGATATTTGTGGCCATGACCACAATGCTGGAGAGGTCTTACTGGGGATAACCCCCTATCGATGCAGAGGAGGTTGGATTTTATAATAGTTATTCATCAGATTTATTTTCTCTAGGGTATTTCATCCAATTATCCTTCTCTTCCAACCCCTCCACTTCAACGTGCTCGAATGGCTTGTTCTTATTCACTTTCTTTCTATTAGAGATGATGTGGTGAGGGTCGTAGTTAATTGCAGCCTCCATCACAAACCCTTTCTCCCTGAGCAAATTTTTGTTAGAATAATCAACCCATAGTTACCCATATTTGACATTAATTAATCATTTTTGTCTTTTTCCTAGATTCCTAGATTCCTCTCTATGCTAGTTGTCTTCCACATGCACCTAGAAGTCAATACTTACTAAACTGGGTCATGGAGCACTTTGGAATCATCCTAGAAACTATTTAAGAAATTATTCTTTTATTCATGGTTCCTAAAATCACAGTTCTTCTTTTTCTGAAAGCTACCTTTCTTTACAGCAGTTTTAAGGCACAAATGAAAAGCTAGTCTAGGAGAAATTGCCTTTTTTTCCCACATCCTCCTCCTTCCTTTTCTTTAAACAAAAGCATGAATGAGTTGTCTTTCCATCACTTATCAGCTTTCCCACTTGCTTTATCCTATTGGTGATCATCTTCATATATTTGGAAATCTTTTCTTGCACCTATGGGGGATTTGACTAGATTTAGTAAGCCTTCTTTTTGACCAATTTGAATAGAAACCTAGTGCTTTCAAATCTCTCATGTAATTATATATTTGATCAGCCTATTACTTCATATGGTTTTATAATGTAGACTTATTCAATACAAGATTAAGTTATGCTCCAATTTCAGTCTCCTTTTGTGTGAATTTTGCATGTTTGATTAGAAATTTTGTAAGTGTAATTGATCTATCACTTGGGTTCAATTTCCACATGGTATCAGAGCCTTTGTATATCAATTTCTCTCCTTCCAAATTGTTATTGCAGGTTTGACATCACTAAATGGGAGTGCATTCTACTGACTGAAGGTTACATGAGCTGAGATATGGACCAATCTCAAAGGATCATCTTGACTCCATTCAATTTCTTCGAATGGAAAGATGAGATTGAAATATTGTTGATATTTAAAGTCTCTATAGGGTTACCATGGCTCTTGAGGTAGATCCCAATGTAGCTACAGATAAAATCAAATGGCACAACAGGAGGGGTGAGGCCTATGGTATTTTGTGTTTGAGCATTTCAAGAGACCTCCTCTTTCATATTGATTCATTTGCATCTCCTAATGAGGTGTGGGAGAAGCTTGAATAGATTTTTGGAAAGACAGATGAGATGAGAGGACATCAAATCGAGAAGGAATTGATCTCCTTGAGTCCCAGTATCTCCGAATCATTGCAACTCTACTTTACCAAGTTTAAGGTCCTTGTTTTGCAGTTAAAACAATGTGGGATCGAAAAGAAGGAAGAAAAACTAGTTCTGACCATACTCTCTAAGCTTGGTCCTAACTATTCGATGTTTGTTTTGACCTTCCATGCCATTAAATTGACAGCTCGAACTTGGAATATTCCTAATCTTGCCGAGTTCATGGAATCCCTCACCCAGGAGCAAGATAAATTGGTGATGATGGACACCATCAAGCCTTCCAAAGACCAGGATTTGGTTGATGGAGATTCAAAGGTGGATTCAAAAAGAAAGAAAAAATATAAAAATCCACCTGAGAAAAAGAGAGACAAGTCAAAGTCTCAAGAGGATCCCTCAGGATCCAAGAAGAACTTCCAGAAGAAGAAGAAAAAAGGAGAAATGAGCAAGTGCACGTATTGTAGTAAGGGCTATCATCCTGAGAGATCTTGTATGAAAAAAAAAATTGACATGTTGAACCAACTCCTGGAGAAGAACAACATCTCCCTTTCTGATTGCTCAAAGAAGAGGGAAGGAGGATCAAATTCAGAAGACAAGGAGAGAGTACATGATTTGGTTGTTGGAACCTCAAGCTCACCTAGCTTCATCATTGATTCTGGAGCTTCCAGAAATATGTGGAAATTGAACCCAGGTGTTAGAACAATTACACTCACAACAATTGCCAATTACACATGCAAATTACTCACAAAAGGAGACTCAATATGGAGCAGAACACTAATCTGTATTGAATAAGTGTACAATAGCCAACCCTGTGAAGTCATAGCCTACCATAATAAATAATTACATGAGATATTCGAATGCATGAAGATGTCATTCAAATTTAGTCAAAAGCAGGCTTACTAAATCTAAGCAAATCCCCCATAGGTGCATAAAGCACATTCCAAATCTGTCTAGGAGCTCATGAATTGGAAAAATAAATTAGGAAAGCTAATATATGGTGGAAGGACAAATCATACATGCTTTTCATAGGAGAAAAGAGTGGAGGATGTTGAGGACAAAAAACAAGTTAACTTCACCTAGTCAAACTTTCCCAATTGCCTTAAAACTCAGAAAAAGCAGACATGCGCTAGGGAGGCCAGGAATAAAGCATATTTGATTCTAAGAGGTTTTCCAAGTGCTCCATGACTCAAATTTAGCAAGTTTTACCACTATGGATGTGTGGAGGACAACTTGCATAAGGTGGAATATGGAAACCAGGAAAATAAGACAAAAAATGGATTAATTAATGTCTAAGGTAGCTAACTATGGGTTGATTATTCTCACATCCCCCCTTAAGCCTGACTTATGAGTAAAATATCAGAAAATTATAGGGCCTATCAACAAATCTTAGTAACCCTTTACATACTGCATGTCCATTTAACCAAGGAAAGAGGCAAAAACCCAGTGGGAAAAATCCTCCCTTAAACATGGACTGTAAAACAAAATTTGGAAATCTTGTCATCACTCATGCTTCACAGCATGATCAGCAATCCCCAGCAGTGATTATATATTTCTGAATGTCTTCTCACAAAAAACTTTGGTGAATATATATGCTACTTGTTCTAAAGATGAACATAAGAGTAGGTGAATGGTGCCATCATGCACAAGCTGTCTGATGTAGTGCATATGGATCTCAATGTGTTTGGTTCTCTGCTTCTGAACTGGATCATTGTAGATTCGAATGGTACTCTTATTATCATAGTAGATAGTAGTTGAGTATTCTGATTCGAATGCACACTCTCCAAGTAACCCCTGCAACCATAAACATTGAGTTGCTGCATTTACAACTCCTCTATACTCTGCTTCTGTAGATGAGAGTGCAATGGCACTCTGTTTCTTTATTGACCAGCTGATTGGCCATTCTGCAAGCATGAACACATATCCTGATTTTGACTTTTGATCTGTGCTGTCACCTGCCCAATCACTGTCAGTAAACCCAATCAAATCAAGATCAGATTTAGCTTTATAGAAGATCCCATGTGTCCTTGTTCCCTGAACAAAGTTAAGGATCCTTTTGGATGCTCTCCAATGGATCTCATGAGGATGATCCATGTATCTTGAAGCCACACTTACTGCATAAGAAATATCAGGTCTAGTATGTGTAAGATACAACAAACATCCAATCAATTTCCTATACAGTGTATTGTTTACCATAGGTGAAGAATCAACTTCTTCAAGCTTCACTCCTGGAAGGAAAGGAGTCTTTCTTGGCTTGCAATCCTTAATCTTGAATTTGTTCAGCAAATCCAAGGCATACTTGGACTGATGTACTTTGATTCCTTATTTGGTTTGAGCAATCTCGAGCCCCAAGAATTGGCTCAATAAGCCCAAATCTGTCATTGAGAAGGCATGGTTCATTGCATCCTTCAAGGAGGCAATCTCATCCTTTGAGCTTCCTGTAATGAGAAGGTCATCAAAATAAAAATAAATGATCATTAATGAACCATGAATCAGCTTCAAATATACATTTGGATCTGATTTGCATCGAACAAAATTCAGTGATAGCAGAAAGCTATCAATCTTGGCATACCAAGCCCTGGGGACTTGCTTAAGCCCATACAATGACTTCTTTAGCCTACACACAAGAGATGGGTTAGTAGAAAATCCTTGAGGCTTCTGCATGTATATCTCTTCAGTGAGATCTCCATTCAGGAAAGCACACTTCACATCCATGTGATGTACTTCCCATTGCTTTGAAGTTGCAATGGCTAAGGCTAGCCTAATGGAGTCCATATTTACCACTAGTGCAAAGGTCTCATTGTAGTCTATGCCATGAACCTGTGAATAGCCCTTGGATAAAAATCTGGCCTTGTACTTCATATTTGAACCATCAGCAGCAAATTTGGTTTTGTACACTCACTTACACTGAACTAGCTTCCTCCCTGGGGGAAGATCAACCAGCTCCCAAGTGTTGCTCTTCTGGAGTGAGCTGAACTCTTCCTTCATGGCTGCTTGACATCTTGGATCATTTGATGCATATTCATATGTCTGTGGGTCTAATTCAACCATCAGATAGCATTTCTCTGCAAACATAGGATCTTTCATGCACAGAACACTCTCAGACTGAGATCTAGTCCTCCTAGGATCATTAGGATTTCCAGCTAGTTCTCCAGCTTCATGAATGGTATTGGATGCCCATTTTGGTCTTGTAGGAATGTTAGGATATGCAATCAAATAATCATTATTAGACATATCAGAATAAGCATGTTCAACTATCTCTTCACTTACATTCAGAGGTTCCAGTGGTGAAGAGGATTCTCCAACTTCCACTACTGCTAGGGGCTCTTCTTGAAACTGAACACACCTTTCAATGAAGGCTTTGTTTGTGCTCAAATTTATCAGCTTGTACCCTTTTGAATCTTCAAAGTACCCAACAAATAGACACTCTTGGATTTGGGGCTGCAAAGCCTTCCTCTTTTCTGTTGGAATTCTAGCCCAAGCCCTTGAGCCAAAAATCCTGAAATGGGTCACATCTGGCTTGTGCCCACTCCATGCTTCGAAAGGAGTCATACCTTCAAGATGTTTATGAGGCACCCTATTCTGGATATAGGCTGCATAGTTTATAGCTTTGGCCCAGTACTTTGGTGGCAAATTCTTAGCCTCCATCATGCATGTTGCCATCTCTTTCAGTGATATGTTCTTCCTCTCAGCAACACCATTTTGTTGTGGTGTGTAAGGGATAGAATGTTGCATCTAAATACCTACATCTGCACAATATTGAATGAACTCAGACTTGACATACTCACCCCCATTTTCAGATCTGAGGACCTTGAGTTTCCTCCCAGATTGGTTTTCAACCAAAGCCTTAAAGACTTTGAAGAGGCCAAAAACATCATACTTGTGTTTCAGGAAGTAAACCCAACAAGACCTGGAAAAGTCATCTATGAATGTCAATGCATATTTGGCCTGACTCATTGACATATGAGGAAATGGGCCAGCAACATCACTGTGGATCAACTCAAGAGGTGCAGAGGTTCTCTCATGACTAGCTCTCTCAAATTTATGCTCTGGGTGTTTTCCTAGGATGCAACCTTGACAGACTCCTTTGGAAAACTTAATCTTTGGTAACCCTATGAACATTTCTTTTTCACTAAGATCAGAAATATACTTGTAATTTAGGTGGCCAAATATTTCATTCCAAAGCTTGCTTGCCCCATTAGCATGAATCAGAAGAGCAGAGGGGTTTGAGTAGGGTAGGAAGTGTGAGAACATGTATACCTTCGAAGTGTGATTTGCAACTCCTTTTGCAATGACTTTACCACTTGAGATCTCTATGATCTCAAATTCATCAGGGGAGAATATGACCTTCTTTGGAGACCCTATGTGGTTCATCTGATACACTGATAAGAGGTTAGAGGCAAGACCTGGAACATACAACACATTGCTGAACTTACCATGTCAAGATCAATCCTCCCTTTGCCCAAACTTTCATTGAGAGAGTCATCTCCCAGTACTATTGGTGGACCTTTCGACATGTCAAGTGAGGTGAATGCCTCCTTGGTCGAAACCATATGTCTTGAAGCTCCAAACTCAATGATGAAAGTAGGTGAGCTTGATGTGCCAGCAACCAATGCATGAACTCTCTCTCTGTATTCTGAATTTGATCCTCCTTCCCTCTTCTTTGAGCTGTCTGGAAGGGAGATTCCATTCTTCTCCAGGAGTTGGGTCAGCATGTCAATTTGCTTCTTCATGCAGGAGCTTTCAAAATGATTGCCCTTACTGTAGTATGTGCACTTGCTCATTTCTCCTTTGTTCTTCTTCTTCTGGGGGTTCTTCTTGGAACCTTGAGGCTCCTCTGGAGACTTGTTCTTGTCTCTCTTTTGCTCAGGTGTATTTTTAGCTTTCTTCTTTCTTTTTGAATCCACCCTCAAATCTCCAGCAACCAGAGCTTGGTCTTTGGATGGTTTGATGGTGCCCATCATCACCAATTTATCTTGCTCTTGTGTGAGAGATTCCATGAATTCTACAAGGCTAGGCATTTTCCAGGCTCAAGCTATCAACTTTGTGGCATAGAAGGTAAAAAAAAACACTAAATAGTCAGGGCCAAGCTTCGAGAGTATGTCCAAGACCAGATGATCATCCTTCTTTTCGATCCCACATTGTTTTCGCTGCAAAACAAGTGCTTTGAACTTAGAAAAATAGAGTTGCAGGGATTCACAGCTATTGGGACTCAAGGAGATCAATTCATTTTCAATTTGATGTCCCCTCATCTCATCTGTCTTTCCAAAAAGATCAACAAGCTTCTCCCATACTTCATTCGGTGATGTCAATCCATCAAGATGGAAAAGGAGGTCTCTGGATATACTCAGACACAGGAGACCATAAGCCTCATCCCTCCTGTTGTGCCATTTAATCTTCTCTGCAGCTGCATTGGGATGTCATTCTATTTCCATAGTCACTCTGTAGAGGCATTTCACTCTCAATAGTATCTTCGTCTCTACTTTCCATTCAAAGAATTTAAATGGAGTCAAGATGATCTTTTGAGATTGATCCATAGCTCAGAAATTGTCCCGTCAGTCAGCAGAATGCTCCCAGTCAATGATGTGGAACCTACAAAACAAATTGGAAGGAGATAAATCGATCTACAAAGGCTCTGATACCATGTGGAAATTGAACCTAGGTGTTAGAACAATTACACTCACAACAATTGCCAATTACACATGCAAATTATTCACAAAAGGAGACTAAATATGGAGCAGAACACTAATCTGTATTGAATAAGTGTACAATAGCCAACCCTATGAAGTCATAGGCTGCCACAATAAATAATTACATGAGAGATTCGAATGCATGAATATTCCATTCGAATTTAGTCAAAAGCAGGCTTACTAAATCTAAGCAAATCCCCCATAGGTGCATAAAGCACATTCCAAATCTGTCTAGGAGCTCACGAATTGGAAAAATAAATTAGACAAGCTAATAGATGGTGGAAGGACAACTCATACATGCTTTTCATAGGAGAAAAGAGTGGAGGATGTTGAGGACAAAAAACAAGTTAAATTCACCCAGTCAAACTTTCCCAATTGTCTTAAAACTCAAAAAAGCAGGCAATAAAGCAGAAAAAATAGACATGCGCTAGGGAGGCCAGGAATAAAGCGGATTTGATTCCAAGAGGTTTCCCAAGTGCTCCATGACTGAAATTTAGCAAGATTTACCACTATGGATGTGTGGAGGACAACTTGCATAAGGTGGAATATGGAAACTAGGCAAATAAGACAAAAATTGGATTAATTAATGTCTAAGGTAGCTAACTATGGGTTGATTATTCTAACAACATATGGTTTTGACAAGGGATATCTTTTCTTCTCTTGACATGTCGAAAGGTACACCAATATTTTTGGGAGATAACTCTCTGACTGAAAGTATGGGGAAGGGTAGGATCGATCTTGACCATGGTAAGGTCAATAATGTGTTGTATGTTTTAGTTGTTGCCTCTAATCTCTTGTCAGTGTATCAGATGACTCACACTAGGTCTCCAAATAAATTCATATTCTCCCCCAAGGAATTTTAAATCACAAAGGTTTCGAATGGTAAAGTCATAGCAAAAGATGTTGTTGATCACACTTCGAAGGTATACAGGTTTTCCCATTTTCTACCCTACTCAAAACCCGTTGCTCTTCTTACTCATGCTAATGAAGCAAGAAAGATTTGGCATGGAATATTTGGCCATATTAATTATAAGTGTCTTTATGCTTTGACTGATAAAGATATGGTCATAGGGTTACCAAAGATCAAGTTTTATAAAGGAGTCTGTCAAGGTTGTATCCTAGGAAAACACCCAGAGCACAAGTATGAGAGAGCTAGTCATGAAAGAACCTTTGTTCCCCTTGAGTTGATCAACAGTGACATTTCTGGTCCATTTCCTAATATGTCCATGAGTCAAGACAAATATTCACTCACCTTCATAGATGACTTTTCAGGTATTGTTGGGTCTATTTCCTAAAGCACAAGCCTGAAGTTTTTGACCTCTTCAAGGTCTTTCGAGCCTTGGTTGAGAACTAGTCTAGAGGAGACTCAAGATCCTTAGATCTGAAAATGGTGGTGAATATGTCAAGTATGAGTTCATCTAGTATTTCAAAGATGGAGGTATCCAGGTGCATCATTTTATTCCTTACACACCACAGTAAAATGGTGTTGCTAAGAGAAAGAACAAATCAATGAAGGAGATGGAAACTTGCATGATGGAGGCTAGCAATTTGCCACCAAAGTTTTGGGCCGAGGATATAAAATGTGCATCCTATATCTAGAATAGTGTGCCACATAATAATATTGATGGTATTACTCCTTTCTAAGCTTGGAGTGGGCACAAGCCAGATGTTACCCATTTCAGGATTTTTGGCTCAAAGGCTTGGGCTAGAATTCCAACTGAAAAGAGGAAGGATTTGCAACCCCAAAGCCAAGAGTTCCTATTTGTTGGGTATTTTGAAGATTCATAAGGGTAAAATATGATCAACTTGATCATAAACAAATATTTCATTGAAATAAGTGTTCAGTTCGAAGAAGAGCCTTTAGCAGCAATTGAAGTTGGAAAGTCCTCTTCATCACCACAACCTCTGATTGTAATTGAAGAGACTAATGAGTTTTATGATTCTGATATGTATGAAAATTATGATTTAATTTTAGATTTTAACAGCCCTATAGTACCAAAATGGGCAGCAAGGACCATTCATGTAGCTGGGGAACTAGCTGGAAATCCTAGTGACACTAGGAGGACTAGATCTCAATTTGAGAGTGCCCTTTGTGTGAAAGATCCACTCTTTGATGAGAAGTGTTATTTGATGGTTGAATATGATACTCAGAAATATGAATATGCAGCACATGATCCAAGATGGAAAACATTCATGAAAGAAGAATTCAGCTTGCTCCAGAAGAACAACACATGGGAACTGGTTGATCCCCCCCAAGGGAGAAAGCTAGTAAAGTGTAAGTGGGTCTTCAAAACTATTTTTTCTGCTGATGGTTCACATTTGAAATATAAGGAAATATTGGTAGCCAAGAGATACTCACAAGTACATGGTATTTATTACAATGAGACCTTTGCACCGGTGGCAAAGATGGACTCCATAAGGCTAGCTCTAGCTGTGGAAATTAAGGCCAGCAATAGATTAATTTTACTCACAACAATTATCAATTGATCATGCAAAATTGCTCACAAAAGAGACTGAAAATGGAGCTGTAACACTAAACTGTATTATGTAAGTGTACAATAGCCAAACCTGTAATAACATAGGCTGCTGAATAAATAGAATACATCAAGAAATTGAATGCATGAGGAAGCATCCAAATCTAGCATAAAGCGGGCTTAACAAAAATAAGCAAATCCCCCATAGGTGTAAAAAGCTGATCCCAAATCTGTCATGGAGCTCACGAATTGGCAAGGGCACATGGGAAAGCTAATGAGTGATGAAATGGTAGCTCATACATCCTTTTGTATGGAGAAAAGAGTGGAGGATGAAGAGGACAAAAAACTAGTTCACCTCACCTAGTCTAGCTTTCCTATGTGCCTTAAAACACTGAAAAAGCAGGCAATAAAGAAGAAAAAGCAGATAGGCGCCTAGGAGGCCAGGAATAAAGAATATTTGGTTCCTAAGAATATTTGATTCCTAAGGATTTCCCAAGCACTACATGAGTCAAAGATGGCAAGTTTGACCTCTATGGATATGCAATTAGCAACTTGCACAAGGTGGGACACATGAACTAGGCAAATAAGACAAAAATAAATGAATTAATGTCTAAGTGGGTAAACTATGGGTTGATTATTCTAAAACCCCCCCTTAAGCCTGACTTTATGAGTAATATATCAAAAATATAGAGCCTAGCAACAAGGCTTAGTCACCCTTTACATACTGCATGTCCAAATAAACAAGGAAAGAGGCAAAACCAACTTGGGAAAATCCTCCCTTAAACATGGACTGTAAAACAAAATTGTAGAATATTGTCTCCACTCATGCTTTCATAGCATGATCATCAATCCCCAGCAATGATTTGAGATTGCTGAAGGTCTTCTCACAAAATACTTTGGTGAAGATATCAGCTACTTGTTCTGAAGATGAACAGAAGAGTAGGTGAATGGTGCCATCATGCACAAGTTCTCTGATGTAGTGCATATGGATCTCAATGTGTTGAGTTATCTGCTTCTAAACTGGATCCTTGTAGATTCAAATGGTACTCTGGTTATCACAGTAGATGGTAGTTTAGTACTCAGGTTCGAAACCACACTCTCCAAGTAAACCCTGCAACCATAAACATTGAGTTGTTGCATTAACAACTCCTCTGTACTCAGTTTTTGTAGATGAGAGTGCAATGGCACTCTGTTTCTTGCTTGAACAGCTGATTGGCCCTTCTGCAAGCATGAACACATAACCTGAAGTGGACTTTCTATTTGTGCTATCACCTGCCCAATCACTATTAGTAAATATAATCAAATCAAGATCAGATTTTTCCTTATAGAAGATCCCATGTGTCCTTGTTCCCTGAACAAAGTTAAGGATCCTTTTGGCTGCTTTCCAATGGATCTCATGAGGCTGATCCATGAATCTAGAAGCCACACTTACTGCATAACAAATATCAGGTTGAGTATGTGTCAAATACAATAAACAGGCAATCAATTGTCTATACAGTGTATTGTTTACCATCGGTGGAGAATCATCTTCTTCCAGCTTCACTCCTGAAAGGAAAGGAGTTTTGTTTGCTTTGCAATATTGCATTCTGAATTTTTTCAGCAAGTCCAAGGCATATTTGGACTGGTGCACCTTGTTTCCAGCTTTGTTTTGAGAGATCTCAAGCCCCAAAAATTGACTTAAGAGCCCTAAAAGGCTTGGTTCATAGCTCCTTTTAAGGAAGCAATCTCAGCCTGTGAGCTTCCTGTAATGAGGAGGTCATCAACATATAACAAAATTATCATTAATGAACCATTAACTAACTTCAAATAGACATTTGGATCTGATTTGCACCGAACAAAATTCAGTGATAGCAAGAAGCTATCAATCTTGGCATACCAAGCCCTGGGGGCTTGCTTTAGCCCATACAATGACTTTCTCAACCTGCACACAAGAGAAGGGTTAGTAGAAAAACCTTGAGACTGCTGCATATATATCTCCTCAGTGAGATCTCCATTCAAGAAGGCACACTTTACATCCATGTGATGTACCTTCCATTTCCTTGAGGCTACAATGGCTAGAGCTAGCCTGATGGAGTCCATTTTTGCCACTGGGGCAAAGGTCTCATTGTAATCTATGCCATGAACCTATGAGTATCCTTTAGCTACCAATCTAGCCTTGTACTTCAGTGGTGAATCATCAGCAGCAAATTTTGTCTTATAGACCCACTTACACTGTACTAGTTTTCTCCCTGGAGGAAGATCCACTGGCTCCCATGTGTTGCTCTTCTGGAGTGAGCTGAACTCCTCCTTCATGGCTGTTTTCCATCTTGGATATCCTGCTACTTATTCATATGTTTGAGGATCAGACTCCACTATCAAATATCATTTTTCAGCAAACATAGGATCCTTCATGCACAGACCATTCTCAAATTGAGATCTAGTCCTCCTTAGGTCATTGGGATCCCCAGCTAGCTCACCTGCTGCATGTAGTGTCTTGGCTGCCCATTTTGGCCTTGTGGGGATGTTAGGGTCTGAAATAAACTCATATCCATCAAACAAATCAGAATCAGCATGTTCAAAAAACTCTTTACTTACTTCTTGAGGTTCAGGTGGTGAAGAGGCTTCACCAACTTCCACTTCTGCAAGGGGTTCTTCTTCAAACTGAACACTCCTTTCGATGAAGGCTTTATTTGTGCTAAAATTTATCAACTTGTACCTTTTTGAATATTCATAGTATCCAACAAAAGACACTCTTGGCTTTGGGGCTGCAAATCCTTCCTCTTCTCTGTCGGGATTCTAGCCCATGCCTTTGAGCCAAAAATCCTGAAATGGGTCACATCTGGCTTGTGCCCACTCCATGCTTCGAAGGGAGTCATACCATCAAGTTGTTTGTGAGGCACCCTATTCTGAATATAGGCTGCACAGTTGATTGCTTCGGCCCAGTAATTTGGTGGAAAATTTTTGGCCTCCATCATGCATGTTTCCATCTCCTTCAGTGATATGTTCTTCCTCTCAGCAACACCATTTTGATGTGGTGTGTAAGGGATAGAATGCTGCATCTGAATACCTGCATCTGCACAATAGTTAATAAACTTAGACTTGAAATACTCACCACCATTGTCATATCTGAGGGCCTTGAGTTTCCTTCCAGACTGGTTTTCAACCAAAGCCTTAAAGACTTTGAATAGGCCAAAAACTTCAGACTTGTGTTTCAGGAAGTGAACCCAGCAATACCTGGAATAGTCATCAATGAAAGTTAATGCATACTTGGCCTGACTCATGGACATATGAGGGAATGGACCAGCAACATCACTATGGATCAGCTCGAGGGGTGCAGAGGTTCTCTCATGACTAGCTCTCTCAAATTTGTGCTCTGGGTGTTTTCCTAGGATACAGCCTTGGCAGACTCCTTTGGAAAATTTTATCTTGGGAAACCCTATGACACTTTCTTTCTCACTAAGATCAGACAGATACTTGTAATTTAGATGGCCAAATATTTCATGCCACAGCTTGCTGGCTTCATTAGCATGAATGAGAAGAGCAAAGGGGTTTGAGTAAGGTAGGAAGTGTGAGAACATGTATACCTTTTGAGCATGATTCACAACTCCTTTTGCAATGACTCTACCAGTTGAAATCTCTGTGATCTCAACTTCATCGGGGGAGAATATGACCTTCTTAGGAGACCTAGTGTGGGTCATCTAGTACACTGACAGGAGGTTGGAGGCGAGACCAGGCACATATAGCACATTGCTGAACTTACCATGATCAAGATCTATCCTTCCTTTGCCTTTACTTTCAGTGAGAGAGTCATCTCCCAGTACAATAGATGGTCCTTTCGACATATCTAGTGAGGAGAAGGCCTCCTTAGTCGAAACCATGTGTCTTGAAGCTCCAGAATCTATGATAAAACTGGGTGAGCTTGATGTGCCAGCAACTAGAGCATGAACTCTCTCTCTGTCATCTGAACTTGATCCTCCTTCTCTCTTCTTTGAGCTTTCTGGAAGGGAGATTCCATTCTTCTCCAGGGGATTGGTCAGCATGTATATCTGCTTTTTCATACAAGAGCTTTCAGAGTGATTTCCCTTATTGCAGTATGCGCACTTGTTCATTTCACCTTTGTTCTTCTTCTTCTGGTTATTCTTCTTGGGACCTTGTTGATCCTCCGGAGACTGTTTCTTGTCTCTCTTTTGTTCAGGTGTCTTTTTAGCTTTCTTTTTGCTTTTTGAATCCACCCTTGAATCTCCAGCAATCAAAGCTTGATCTTTGGATGGTTTGATGGTGCCCATCATCACCAGCTTGTCCTGTTCTTGTGTGAGAGATTCCATGAAATATGCAAGGCTAGGCATCTTCCAGGATCGAGCTGTCAGTTTTGTGGCATAGAAGGTCGAAACAAACACTGAATAATCAGGGCCCAACTTCGAGAGGATGGCCAGTACGAGCTGATAATCTTTCTTTTCAATACCACACTGTTTCAGCTGCAAAACTAGTGCTTTGAACTTGGAGAAATATAGCTGCAGGGATTCAAAGCTTGTTGGACTCAGAGAAATCAGCTCATTCTCGATTTGATGTCCCCTCATCTCATCTGTCTTTCCAAAAATATCAGAAAGCTTCTACCATACTTCATTCGGTGATGTCAATCCATCGAGATGGAAAAGGAGGTCTCTGGAAATACTCAGGCACAGGAGGCCATAAGCCTCATCCCTCCTGTTGTGCCATTTGATCTTCTCTGCAGCTGCATTGGGCTCTGATTCTATTGCCATTGTCACCCTGTAGAGTCCTTTCACTCTCAACAGTATCTCCATCTCTGCTTTCCATTCAAATAAATTGAAAGGAGTCAAGATAGTTTTCTGTGATTGATCCATAGCTCTAGAAAATCTGTCCCGACTGTCAGTAGAAGGCTCCCAGTCTTGATGTCGAACCTGTAAAAAAAATTTTGAAGGAGAGAAACAAAATACAATGGCTCTGATACCATGTGGAAATTAAGGCCAGCAATAGATTAATTTTACTCACAACAATTATCAATTGATCATGCAAAATTGCTCACAAAAGAGACTGAAAATGGAGCTGTAACACTAAACTGTATTATGTAAGTGTACAATAGCCAACCCTGTAATAACATAGGCTGCTGAATAAATAGAATACATCAGGAAATCGAATGCATGAGGAAGCATCCAAATCTAGCATAAACCAGGCTTACCAAAAATAAGCAAATCCCCCATAGGTGTAAAAAGCTGATCCCAAATCTGTCATGGAGCTCACGAATTGGCAAGGGCGCATGGGAAAGCTAATGAGTGATGAAATGGAAGCTCATACATGCTTTTGCATGGAGAAAAGAGTGGAGGATGAAGAGGACAAAAAACTAGTTCACCTCACCTAGTCTAGCTTTCCTATGTGCCTTAAAACACTGAAAAAGCAGATAGGCGCCTAGGAGGCCAGGAATAAATCAGATTTGATTCCTAAGGATTTCCCAAGCGCTACATGAGTCAAATATGGCAAGTTTGACCTCTATGGATAGGCAATTAGAAACTTGCACAAGGTGGGACACATGAACTAGGCAAATAAGACAAAAATAAATGAATTAATGTCTAAGTGGGTAAACTATGGGTTGATTATTCTAACACTAGCCATTGCGGCTTCGAAGCAATCAGAAGTACATCACATGGATGTGAAGTGTGATTTTCTAAATGGAGATATTAATGAAGAGATTTATATGCATAAACCTAAAGGGTTTGTTTCTAATCCATATTTAGTGTGTAGGTTAAAGAAATCATTGTATGGGCTCAAGCAAGCCCCCAAGGCTTGGTATGCCAAGATTGATGGCTTTCTATTGTCACTGAGTTTTGTTCGATGTTAGGAAGATACTAATGTATATTTGAAGCTGATTCATGGTTATTTAATGATTATTTTTCTTTATGTGTATGAACTACTGATTGTAGGAAGTTCAAAGAAAGAGATTTCCTCCTTGAAGGATGCAATGAACCATGCATTTTCCATGATAGATTTGGGGTTGTTGAGCCAAATATTGCGTCTTGAAATTGCTCAATCCCAACATGGAATAAAATTTCATCAGTCTAAGTATGATTCATGTTTTCTCACCAAGTTCAGTATGAAATATTACAAGCCAAGCAAGACTCCATTCCTTTCAGGACTTAAGCTTGAGGAAGCAGGTTCTTCTCCTATGGTAAATAACACACTGTATAGGCAGTTGATTGGGTGTTTGCTTTATCTTACACATACTAGAACTGAATTATATTATGTAGCTAGCATGGCTTTGAGATACATGGATCAGACTCATGATATCCATTGGAGAGCATCCAAGAGGATCCTAAACTTTGTTCAGGGAACAATGAATCATGGGATTTTCTATAAAGCAAAATCTGACTTAGAGCTAGTTGGATTTACTGACAGTGATTGGGAAGGTGAAAAAATAGATCGAAAGTGTACTTCAGGATATGTGTTCATTCTTGGAGGAGGACCAATCAGTTGGTCAAGTAAGAAGTAGAGTGCCATAGCACTCTCATCTATAGAGGCAGAGTATAGAGGAGTTGTGAATGCAGCTACTCAATGTTTATGGTTGCAAGGATTACTTGGAGAATGTGGTTTCGAATCAGATTTTTCAACAGTCATATATTGTGACAATCAAAGCACCGTTCAAAGATAGAGAACCAAGCACATTGACATCCATATGCACTACATCAGGGTGCTTCTGCATGATGGTACCATTGCTTTACTCTACTACGCATCTTCAGGGCAAGTAGCAGACATCTTCACCAAAGTGTTTTGTGAGAAGACCTTGAGTAATCTGAAATCACTGCTGGGGATTTCTGATCATGTGGTGAAGCATGATTGATGAGAATATTTTCAAATTTTTTTTCGTGTCCCTGTTTAAGAGAGGATTTTTTCCATTGGGTTTTTGCCTCTTTCCTTGGTTGTATGGACATGAAGTATGTAAGAGGATGACTAATCCTTGTTTCTAGGCCCTATAAATTTCTAATATTTACTCATAAATTCAAGCTTAAGGGGGGGTGTTAGAATAATCAACCCATAGTTACCCATATTTGACAGTAATTAATGATTTTTGTCTTATTCCTAGATTCCTCTCTATGCTAGTTGGCTTCCACAGGCACCTAGAAGTCAGTACTTGATAAACTGGGTCATGGAGATATTTGGAATCATCCTAAAAACTATTTTAGCAATTCTTATTTTATTCTTGGTTCCTAAAAGCGCAGTTCTGCTTTTTTTGAAAGTTGTCTTGCTTTACAGCATATTTAAGGCATAAAAGAAAAGTTAGTCTAGGAGAACTTGCCTTGTTTTTTTCCCACATCATCCTCATTCCTTTTCTCAAAAAAAATCATGAATGAATTGTATTTCCATCACTTATCATATTTCCCACTTGATTTATCCTATTCATGAGAATATTCATAGATTTGGAAATATTTTCTTGCACCTATGGGGGATTTGACTAGATTTAGTAAGCCTGCTTTTTGACCAATTCGAATAGCAACCTAGTGATTTTGAATCTTTCATGTAATTATATATTTTAGCAGACTATTACTTCATATGGTTGGATAATGTACACTTAATCAATACAGTATTAAGTTATGCTCCAATTTCAGTCTCCTTTTGTGTGAATTTTGCATGCTTGATTAACAATTTTGTGAGTGTAACTGATCTATCACTTGGGTTAAATTTCCATAATTTTTTACCATTGGAAAGGATAATTTTTTTTTAATAGTAAAAGGATTGATTTCCCATGGAAAATTGATATCTACAAGCTTCCTGAAGCTTATAAAGTGTTCATCTTCAGTTGTCAACCTTTTCCTGATTAGCTCTAGTGAAAACACCCTCAATGTCAGAAACACCGACAAGTGACATATGACTGACGATTAAACCCATAGACCCTAATCACCGTATTTTCTTCTGAGAGAAATCAATCTCCCACTTCTTTCAGGGGATAATTGCAGCAGGATTTTCATCTCTGGCAGGACCCTTGGCAACCTCTTTTGGAAGAGGACTTCATATAGTGGTGCCATGAGCACATTCATGAAGCTACAATAATCCTTGTGCATATATTCTATCATAACCATTTTCGGAAGCTGCAGCTCGTCATCATTGAAGCTCAAAAATATCTTCATAAGGAGGGATTGGAACATGAAGGTTCTCGACTGATGAAAATTACTCAACTGAGAATTTATACTTCAAGCTAGGAATTCGTCAAATTGCAGAAATACGGGTGGAGAAGGCTGACTCAATGCCCTTGATGCTGCTCGGCTTGAACTGAGGGTGAATATTAGAATCAATAAATGTTTGGTGACAAATTCGTTCGAGTCCATACCTAAGAAATGGCTCGCTAGGGTTATCACAGACCGCGTCTCTTTGTTAAACATGTCGAAGTCGATGGGGAATGGAGGGTTTGAAAACTTGATTTCCAGCTTCAAACAGATTCCAAGAAAATCCTCTTTTTGTTCAGCTGAATACCTCTAAAAAAATAGGAGTATATCTTCTTCATTGTACTGACTGGAAATCTGGGTAAACATTAGAGGAAATTTCAACTCAAAATGGGCCTTTTAACTTTAACTCAAATTCCATGTCATCATGTGTTAGCCAATGAAATTGCTTTAAATTTGAATTACCATATAGGTCTTAAACACCTTTTTAATATAAATTTGGGGATAGGGATCATAAAAAAATTACTTTTTTTGTTTGTATTTTCAACCTATCTCCCCGTGTTTTTACTCAAATTTCGATCGGGAGAGCTCGTTGGATGCGGAATTTAATTCTAAATCCAATGAGTACCCACTTGGCATAATTTTGATGGACCCCACTACCCAAAAAACAAGAAATACCTGAAAAAACATGATGATGATGTCATCATCACGTCATCATCACGTTTTTTCAGGAATTTCTTGTTTTTGGGGTAGCGGGGTCCGTCAAAAGTATGCCGAGTGGGTACTTGTTAAATCATCATCACTTTTTCTCAGGTATTTCTTGTTTTTGGGGTAGAGGGGTCCATCAAAATTATGTCGAGTGGGTACTCATTGGATGCGGAATTTAATTCCGCATCCAACGATCTCTCCCAATCGAAATTTGAGTAAAAACACGGGGAGATATGTCAAAAATACAAACAAAAAAGTAGTTTTTTTCTTTTCTTCCTCCAAAATTAATAAATATTATTTATTATTTTAACTATTATTTTATTAATTTTTTTTAGGAGGCCCATTTTGAGTTGAAATTTCCTCTAATGCTTGGAAGGGATTAGCAGAGTGTTTTGGATGTTAAGGGAATTTATCGGACAAAAAAACCTAGACCTAGACACATCCATTATCACACCCTTGGATGGAGAATAGTTTCTTATGCACTAGTATATGAATTCTGGGCAACTAGGGGTTTTCTCAACAGAGAAATAAAAGAAAAAGGAACTGAACACCCCATAAGTGTCGATTCCCTGTAAGTGAAGAGTTTTTAGTTTACTCTAAGCGAATTCTATACTATCATTTAATATGATAGTATCGAAGACCTCAGCATCTTTATCTACTAGGGCTTCCCTAGCCTCCTGAAATTCAAGGTTTCGATCCTTCGAATCTTAGGCTTCGGCCATGAGAAAACAACTTAATATAGAAAATACGTACTGAGTTAGTTGACAGTTTTCTTCGGAAGCTTGTCCAAGGTGGCGTGTTCTGCATAGTCTGAACCCTCGCTTCTCAATGCTGTAAAAGAATAACCAGTATGGATCCACCCGCTGAATTTTATACTATTTTATTCTCTTATATGACCATGCATCTTTCAAGACGGATTAAATATTAACCATGATTCTGGGACCTAGGAGTCTTGATCCGTGTGATCTTGGACATTGGATTTCATAATATAATGTCTTTGCTTCATAGCCTTTCATGCACCTCCGACCTGCGGGATTTAAACCCCACTTTCGATCTTAGACTCTCCTACCATCCCACCATCTAGAGCGGAAAGCTTTATTGAATTCCACACTTTTCAATCGAGATTTCTCCCGTGCACTTGCGACTAGTGGAAAAGCTCCTCGCTGTAGATCTACCTCCACGCTGATATTTACCGTTAAACAAATCCCCCCTTTAGTGCATTTCGTGAACCTTGATACGCTATTTCCCATGACTGTCTTAGATCAGTGAAATTTATCTCTGCTGCTGATCTAAGGTCTTCGTGATCCCGACCGTTGAACCTCATTGTTGTTTAATGCATTTTACTGATTTGGAATGTGACCCTTTGCGGTGCATTCACAACTCATGAAATGGCTCTCCATCGTTGATATGCTTCATCTCCTCATCACAATCGCTGAAAGCGTCTCATCCTTTGTCATCCTTCTGATGGGGGTATTTTCTTTCCTCTTACATTATCGACATGAGAGGGCTTGTCTATGACTCTGGACTTTGGGTCCTTCTTCACTTGACGTACCATGGCCATTGTGGGTCTCTCTGCTCTTATCAATATTTAGGATCCCTCCTCTTTCAGAAACCCATGACAATCCCCCCCAAGGATTCTTGTTGTGAAAATATTGGAGGCCTTTTTCATTCCCCTACGGGTCTGAAACCCTTCCCTCTATTTAGCACAAATCAGGTGCTAACACATATAACATTAAATGATTGCAGTCAGACCATATAGTAACACACTTCAACCAAACATGTATAAATGACTCAAACCCTAGACTTGGTGGAACTATAAACTCACAAGGACTAATAGATCCAAAAGATGGAAAGAATGACTGACATAGACTACTAGAAAAGCAGTCCCAAGTATATCAATGTTTCAAAGGACTGATCAATGAACCAAAAACACAAGCACTCATACCAAAATCCAAGCAGGAGAGACCTAACACATTTACAAATGAATAAGTCAAACTAAAAACACTCAAAAACTTGACTAATCAAGCAACCAGTGAAATATACACACCTAAAACCATCGTATCATGCCAAATAAGAACCTTCACAATCTGAATAATCACAAAATCAAGGACAAGTAAAAATCTTATAGACTCATAGACACCTACAGGAAATTTGCAACTTCCATCAAGACAGGTCATGTACCATATGTGATTGTTACCGAAGCAACCCGTGTATACAACAAGAAATAGGAGACTATTACCAAAGAAACCTGCATATGCTTTTAAAAAATTTCAAAAAGAAAAAACAACTGACACAAAGGTTTTGAACATGAAATACTGAAAATTAAAGGTAAAACCAAAACAAATCACTCATAGGATCAGATAGAGCAAAACTAGCCAGGGAGCCAAAAATAAAGGACCCACAACAGGTTGGACTCCGCAGTGGAGTTGCCAGTTATGTTTTTCAGGAGAATATATCCTTATAACCTAGGGTCTCTAGGGTTACCAACATACTAAATAAACTTGCAAACAATCAACCATTTCAGAATTTGATATAGAAATAGGAATAAATTAGACATATCTTTCTTATGATGGCTGACCCTAGATTTTCTCTTTGATCCAAATTGCTTCCAAATATAAAATTGAGCACATAGAGATGTGATCAACACACAACTCACAAGATAGATCAGTGAAAAAATGGATTGCAACTATGTAATGTTTTCATTAATCAAACGTAATTGGATAATTAATAACAATCTAATACACTGGTATTAATAACCAGACAATTCGAATGCATGGGAGAGGAATTCGAATTGATTGACTCTACCTAACTGCATGGATAGCTCGACACGTCTAAACTATTATCAGAGCTCAACTAGTTAGCCCTAGTTGCCTCAAATAGTGCACCAGTCAGTTAGAATCAGTTAACTAGCCTAACTGAATGTGGTAGGTGAGGAATTGCAACTTCCCACATGCAATTAATCAATGACTGGCACTAACTGAATGTAAGTGAATCCTAACTAGGATTAACTAGTCACTAACTGAACTCAATTGAAGGAGGTTGGTTCTGGCACTCCCAGTGTCTCCTAAACTGCAGGGATTGGTCTAGGAGGATCCAAAATTGATGCATGGAAGTGCAGTCAGTGGTAGTTAGGCTCAACTAGTGTTCCCCACACTCTAGTAACTGGTACATGTGGCCCAATTAGTTCATGTGGACCCAATGATTCTAGTGAATAAATATAGACTGAAAGACTCCTAATTTAGAAATGATTGGTCAAATTGGACAAGGGAGGATTATAATCCTAACCCCCTATAGCAAGGATTTCTCCTTGCGACAGGGGCAGGAATGGCTCCCTTCTGTCTATAGGATAGAAGGGTAGGTTCTTGCTAGTGGTAAATGCTGAAAATGAAAACATAATGTAAATGGATAGAAACTAAACTAAGAATAGAAAGAATAGAATGGCAAAATGATGGTGAACCCCTCTACACACAAAGGTTAGGATTCCGCTTCCAAAGACCTGCAAACAAATTCTAAGCAATAATAAACCAAAATACCTGCAAAACAATGTTAAGAAATAAACCTGCAAATGAAATCATGGGTTATCAAGCAAAGAAAGCAAATGAACAAAACAAGAATGACAAGCTATACCTTCTCTGGTGGAAATGGGCCACCATGCCCAAGCTTGTGGAAGCACCTCTCTTGGATGGGGGAGCTATGGCTCAATGGAGATGGAGGAGAGGGAGTGTGGGTGGCTTGAGAGGCAAAGGTGTCTCAAGGCATCCATGGGAAGCATAACAGTAGGCAAGGGAAAAGTGTTTTGAGAGTGACCCCCCACCCTCCTTTTATAACTTATTTGTGGTTTTAGGGTTTTAAGCTCTTGGTCTGCGATTTAGCCCCTTTTTCGGGATTTTAGCCCCTTCTGCCCTAATTTTAGCCCCTTTTAGGGTTTTATCCCCTTTTTGGGGGCTTTAGCTCCTAGGAGAGTATTTTGGGATCCTTTTTGGGGTTTTTAAGCCCTTTTCTTCATCCTTAGGCTATTTTGAGGGTGTGCAGGTCTAATGGAGGGTCGTGAAGTGGTGTTCTTGGGTGGTGTAGGTCATAGAGAGCTTAGTGGGGTATTTTTTGGGTTAACAGATTGCCTTCTTATGTGTGAGGGCATGAGCTCATCGTATGGCCGATGGACATCATAGGATTTGCTGCGGTGAGGTGGTGCTTCTGGGGCTGGGGCATGGTGGCTTTTGGTTTTTTGTATTAATATGGTTCCCATTAATGGGTGAGATACAAATAATGTGTGACATGTATATGGATGAGGCAGGCATCCCCATGCTCATGACAATGTCAAAAGAATAATTTGATCTATGATCTAAAATACAAGAGCCGATCATATACAACTAATGTTACAATAATGGTTGCCTCCATGTGAGGCTGAATACAATGTTGATCTGGTACATTGGACCCATGGCATTATCATGGAATGATATATCTTCATGAATGACAGTCTGTTGGATCTGGAATGGTACATATATGTATGGACTTGCTGATTGAGAACCAGAGTCTCTGTGGTACAAGTATGTTGCATCAATCATAAAGGTATATCGAAGCACTGCTGGGGCTTCTGAATACTGTCTCCAATGCAACCAGGAAATCACAAGGGACATAACCTATTTAGGTCCCTCTAATGGACTCATCAATGTGCTAGAGTCAGGTGACATCTGGGGTCTTCGACCAAATACTGCATAGACCAAACCCTATATGAATATCAACTATTCAATGACGTAGTTGAAGTCGAGCACGTGGGAAACAACCATCTAGAGAGGCACTAAGGGCTCCTCTCAAGTAGTCCAAGGAACTCATCAATGATGTTAATGAAACAAAGATACAGGGACCTCTGTGTCTATCCTCTAGAATATGTGTGTTGGCATCGATAAAGGAATACCTGACCCTAGTCAAGGAAATCATAGTTTTGGCTGAGAATTCGCAGTTATTGCTGATGGCATCTTGTGGAGAATCTGCGGTCAGTAAATGTATATCGTCGACGTTTCGAGCCATCCTTGGCTCA